>SSNR01000605.1:73520-109973 GCA_006937965.1 Callopanchax toddi
ACATGTGTAGCCTACATTGTTGTTTTCAAAAGTGTGTCCTTTGTCCTTGAGGTGGAGGTGGACTGCTGAGTCTTGGCCTGAAGAGGTGGCTCTCCTGTTGAACCATGCGTTTGTTGTTTTGTTTCTCAAATGTAAAGATCTGGACAGTCCTCACTGCACTGGACTGCATAAACAACGCCACTGATCTCCTGTTTCTTACTGATCTAAATAAGTCCAGTTGCCTTTATTTAAAACCCTTTTTTTGATTATCATAAACCTGGATGACTGAGAACCTTCACCAGCATATTTTAGATTGTTTTTAATGTTGAAACCTTGTCATTTCCTCAACTGCCAAAAATGACAATAAGACGATGCTGCTGTCAGTAAATGATTTGCTTTGTTTCAGGTTGTGTTGTGTTTATAATCATGTTATAAGCATTTTTGGGGTCACTGTTTTATTGAGCTAATCACATTTATGGGTAAATCACCTTTTATGAGTTTATATGTTTCACGTTGTCTGTATGATCATGAATTAATATAGAATCAGAAGTAATCAGAAAGACTCACATTAAGGTGTCATTAAATGTTTAATGCTCTTACATCAGCAGGATGACACTAGTATAATCTTATACACTCACTTGGTAGATTTAGAATCACACACATATAGTAGATAAAACAAACACCAAGGTTGATGAGGCGCTATCTCAAGAAGGAAAAACTGTGAATTGTAAATTGAGGGACTGCCCCTCAGAGAGTGTCTGGTACCCAGTGGTCAGACTCAAGTTTGGAGGATCACAGCTATTCAAAAGGGCCCACCGTCACATGTGGAATTAAGACACCGCCATCAGAAGAGTCACAACCTCACGCTGACCGCTTATTAAAGAATGATGCAGACTCCCTTCTGTCTACAGATTCTACACAGTATTTCAAACGCTTGTGGCCTGCTCACAACCATTAGCTCCAGCTACACTGTCAATGGTAGTTGTGAACCAAATTCTAATGACTTTAATGAAATAAGACCAAACTGTCATAGATTTTATTGTGTACATACATTTTCTAATTTACACACAAAGCATATTTCCTTCCCTGAACATTCTTATGTAATAACTAAACGGCTGCAGAGCTTCACTTTATTTTTAACAAAATGTAAATAAATGCTTGATCTTTTCAGAGCTGAGTTTGTTGTTCAACTAGTAATAAAATGATTTTAAGTGGCTCTAGCAGATGAAGATGTTTGAATTTGGTGAATGCTGTAATAATATCTAAGGACGGGATTTTATTTTGATATTACCAAAAAATATTGTAACAGTACTGAACACATTCTTTGTAACAATAACAAATAACTGAAAGTATTTTCTTTTTTTACTGTTCTTATGTTCCTTTTATACAGTATTTTGTTGTTAGTAACACACATTACAAAGTTCTCACTGTATTTTCAAGAAATTCAGATATTTGGGGCAGAGCAGGACTATATATATATATATATATATATATATAATACATGAATTTTATTATACTCCACTGGTCCAGAGTACAAATCTGGGAACATCCTGGAGTAGCTGCCCTGAGGATCTGACAGCTCTGGGTGGAGTGTGATGATGGAGAAACAAAACAGAAAATATCCAGGAGCTCATAATAATTATAAGGAATGAATAATAATACATACTCAGATGAAATTCCACCTTTGTTGAAGTGACACATATTGTCATCTAGAGGCCAAACATTAAGTAGTCATGCAGATCTGATTTTAACTGCATTTCTGCCTCTGTGCAAACAATACAAATAATATTCTTAACACACTGTTGATGCTGTATTTCAAGGCTATTAGTTTTAATAGAGCAGAGCTATATTTCAGTGAAAGTTAAAAGTATTCTCTAGATTCAGAAAGAGCAGACGTTCCTTTCTTTGATTTATTATTATTAATATTATTATTATTGGTATTATTATTAGTATAAACAGAGACTGGCTGTAGATCGTTTCCAGGACAGCAGTATGTTGGCAGCACAGTGACTCTGTAATCAACTAGTGATGTCTGCACCACGGGGAGGGCTCTGCATAAATGAGGGAAAAGTGAACATTTGAACGCGTCGAGACAGTCACAAACCGGCGTGAAAAGCGGCGTTCAGTGTCCGGAGAAAACGCGTTTATTTAGCCGTACGTAAAATACGGCGTTTCAGGGCAAATTTCCGCCGGTTTTTACGTCGTCCAGACACATAAATCGACGTTTTTTCCGCCATTCCTTACCCAGACGGGTTGGAAAAGTGGCGTACTGAGGCGGTTTTGGCTTGTGACGACAGTCACATGAGAAACACGCGTTAGTGACCTGTTGGCTGTCAGTTCAGAGTACGGTGTGTGGTCTCACCTGGTGTGAAATCACCTGAGACTGGCGTCGTTTCTCCTCCCCGCTCAGCGCCGCGACGCGCTGCTTAATGTCTCTCCTCAGAGCCCGTTTAGCAGCTAGCAGCGCCGCCATCTTCACGCTGCTCGCTTCTCTCTGCTGGTGAAGTCAGCTAAACATTAACCAGCATGTGGAGGTTACAGTTCAACTAAGCAACTCCCCACAGAGACAACTTCACACGAGCCTCCTCGGTCCCGTAGCACCGGAAACCAAGCGTTCAGCCATGCTCCTGTGTCACGGTCCAGGGGCGGACCTAGAGACTCGGGCCTGGGGGCTCCAGCAGATCATCTGATGGAGGTAAAGCTGTTTTTTATAACCTTTACAGGTGTAAGAAAGCCAAATATTAATAGTTATTTGTTGGTAGTGTATACTAAAGCTGGTAATGGTTGTGGACTTCATTTAAATGTATATTGTTTTTATATTACTTTGTTCCTCCAGGTCCAGTTGGTGCCTGGAGCTGCTCACTGAACACATGGACCTCCAGTTTGCTGTGAATTACAAGAAATTATTATAAAACTAAAATCATAGTCATGCTGTCTCTAATACCTGGAGCTTTTCAAGGTTATTTGAAAGCAGCTGATCACTTAGCCAACGGGTACCAACTACACTGTATAACACAATACAACAATTAATAATTATTATAAGTATTATTTTGTTTGATAATATTACAAATTGTATTATTTAGGTACCAGCTACACTATAATAGTACAATATTGAACTATAACAGATATCTGATGATTGTTGCTGTTTTTATTGGAAACAGCTGAAGTGGTGACTTGCACAGCTGTACCTCTTAACTTTTGCACATTTTGCAAGTTTTATATTATTTTTCTTGATGTGGACATTGTAGTATTTTATGAAGTTAAAGCAGACAGATATACTAAACATGGTATAGAGTGGTGTATACACAAACAATATCTGATCAAATTATCTGTAGAGACAAGTATGTTTCTGTATTTATCAGATGCTTTTATCCAAAGTAACTTACAAATTATATTGTAACCAAGAAGTTACTGTTGAGCAGGGCTGTACAGTGCTACATATGTCGCACGTGCGATGAAAAAACTGTCTGTGCGATAAACTATTTTTAGACGTAGCACTTGTGCGACATCAAGGTTTCCTCAACATGTAATTGATCGTGTTGCACCGCCACGGCTAAATAAAAGCTGCCACACCTTCAGAATTAAGTTTAAAAAAATGATAAAACAAACTGATTGACAGCTCTGGTGGGCGTGGCCAGGCAGGGTGGCCAATCAGATTTCAAGGGTGGCCAGTGCCACCCCTGTGGCCCCGCCCCTGCCAGTGCTATATTGAAGTGCCGAAAAGATCAAATCCGATAACTCACCAACCGCACATAACAAAGTGTAATACTGTACATGGTTTTTTCTAAAACTCATACAGTATACACTAGGGCAGCAGGGATTCCCACAGTGTGGTGGGGTGCGCAAGCTGCCACTAGGGGTGCTCGAGATGAAAAATGTAATGGTGGAAATATGTAATAATTACACATTTTCAGTGTTTTTTCCCCACACAAGAAAGATGTGTAAAAAAACATTTATATCATTATGGTGTGGAGATGTGGGACAATATTTGGATGAACTCTGAGTCTTTTTTCTGTCAATCATGTGAACTCCTTCGAGCAGACCTTTATTTTGAAGGCGATAACCTTCACTATTAGTTCTGAGGCGATGTTGCACTGAGCCGCTGGACTGTTTACCTCCTGAAATGGATATTATTTATGGTGAGTCCAAAAAAGGGTTTTAAATAAAGGCAACTTTAGCAGTGAAACGTCTTCAAAGAACCAATTTGGAGACGTTTCGCTGCTCATCCGAGTAGCTTTGTCAATTGACAAATGATATATATATAACAAGATACACGGTAGCAAATTTTTTGATGCATACACACACGTACTGTATACATACATATGTACTATATGGATGGACACATGTCTGTATGCATGTATACTCATATATTTTATAGATTTAGAATTACACAATTAGAAACAAACTTGTCTTTTCTGATCACCAATCACTACATTTCTCCATCAGGTGGAGTTGCTGCAGGTTTTATGTTGAATGCTTTTTTTGATAAAGTTACATTTGATGTATTCCAATAAACTCAAACATTTTTGTTGACTTTTTTGTAATTTGTTCACAGTTTACCCCTTGTGTTCTTCTTGTAATTAGCATTATGTATTTTTTGTTCACATCCTCAGTGACACTGTGACTGTTCTCTCCTGGATGAGAACAATCATCATCCTCTGACATTTTCTCAGTCATTCTCAGGCATGGAGTGAATTAACCCCAGAGCAGGGCGTTCGCTGTAGGCTGCGTGTGATTGGCTGGGCTGTGGGAGGCGAGCCATCCTGAGTTAAACATCTGGAGGTGTTTAACTCAGCTCAGTCTTTCAGAGACTGTGAAGCTCAGGAACAGCAGCAACAACAAGATGTCCTTCATAAAGGTGGATGCAACCTGTGACTTCTCCTACCACAACCTTCCATATGGAGTGTTCTCCACATCTGATAATGTGAGTGTTCATTGTTTTGTTCTAGTATCCAGAGTAAACAGAGTGAATCTAAGTAAACAAATACAAAGTTCAAAAGCTTATGTAGCACTATTAGTGCTATAGTGCTTCAGAAATTCAAAAAAGTACGAAAAACTCACCTATTTAACCAAACATTTAACCCTCGTTAAATCGTTTTACTTATTTGTCCGATATGTTTAATCCTGCTTCGTTTTCTTTATCTGTAAAGTGTCTTGGAGTTGTTAAAGCACTATAAAAACGTGTGCCTTATAAATTATTGCCTTTGTGCTTTGTGCTAAACACCGTTAGCTTATATTATTTTGATCATCTGCACAAAGATGATCTAAAGTAGTAATATGATCCATAGGTTTTATCTTGTTAGCTTAAATCACAGAACTACAGTTCTGGATACCTAGCCTAGTGAACTAGACCTCAGTTCTGCTCCAGTATCACTTTATATCCACATATATAGTCTGGCTTGCCAGGCTACTGGATAACTGCTGGAGTTGGGCTTTCTTCCCCTCCAGCGACTCTGCTTGTGCACAAGTACCCAGATGAAAACAATAATATGCAAGAGGTCTATAAGAAGCTATACTTGCTACTAAAAGAAAGTTGAACTATGTCAACAATTCCTAAAACTTCTGTGACTGGCAGTTACTGTACATTTGAACTTTTGTTGAAGATTTCAGGCAAAAACACAACCTATTAAACCATGATCCAGCTTTTTGCCATGTCTGTTGTTGTGGTGTTGCAGAATCACTGTCATCATCATGCAAAGCTGCTGGTAGAAAATAAAAGTGTGAAACACCTCCTAAACGACTTGAAGGTTGTTTTCACACCTACAGTATTTGGGCCATGGAGGTGATAAAGATGTAAAAGATTTTCATATAAGAACCCTTCAGATTCTCACCCTGTAGTTCATTAATTCAAATAGGGATCAGTTCCGACGCTCGCTGGTTTCTGGAGGTGTTCAAAATGCCAAACCCAGGGCGGCCCACTCCCCTCTAAATAGTGGACTTGCTAGTGAACACTATGAGTGACTGAGTGAACTTTCTAACACTGCCTGTTTTCTGGACTAGCTCAGGATCAGAACACATACGTAGATGACATATATAAAGGCTAGATATCCACGCTTTTCGTCAGTGGACCCTGATGTCCCTACGTGGCGGCCATCTTGCTTCAGACAGCTGTCCCCTTTCATAACTCTGGTGTTAATGGTGCATGTATGATTTACCTTGCTCAATTTTCAACTGCTTTTCAAACGGTTTGATTTGTTGTAAATGTCAGACACATGGCTATGAAATATATTGGTTTTGGCTGGAAATTCACATTATTTCACTCCACTTTCCAGCAGTCTTCCCTTATCCAGTCAATTTCCCATAGACCTACTAACAACATGCGATCGTTTTAGTGTCAACAAAGATCTGCTTCTGATCAACTAATTGTAGTTTGTAAAATTGTTGACTGTCTGAGGTCAACTTATAAATACCTTATATCTTATAATATAACGTATAACTTATCAACTTATAAATAAAAACTCTTATAAATTCCTGATTCAAACTAAAAAATAAAATTGTAAAACTAAAAAATAAACACAGAACCAGCCAACAATATTTAAAGTAAAAACACCCAGTCCAAAAAACAAAAAGCAGAATAACAACTCTACAACCTCAATAACTGAGAAAATATAAAAAACAAATACAAATATACAGAAATATTTTATTAACTTTGACTTTAATATTTGCAAGTAATATGAACCAAATGTATACATATGTTTTGTCAAGTTGATTATTATAATAACTAACATTTATTTCTCCTTTCAGCCTGCAACACATTTAAAAAATAAAGTTTGAGATGAAAAGAAAACTGGGATAATTGTTAGTTGAGGTAAAAGGATAAATACATACTTAAAGGTGTGGTTTACTTTCAGGTTTTTTTGGATTATATTAGGTCACCCTGAGCCTTTCATGCAGGCTGAAAATGAAAACGGTCTTTTCCCTGCTTCTCCAGGGATTTCAAAAAGGAGTTTTATTTGGTTTTAACACTAGGACTTGAATCTGGTCACAGATCTACGTCACAATGAGAATTTTCACGGTCTGGCCCATCTTGGCTGGCCCCGCCCCACAGACAGGCCCTGATAATGCACAGACTAGATATGGCTTGATTGCCTAGTAAACTAGACTGTGAGTTTTGCTCTGCAGACTTTCCACATATCCACTATCCACATTTATAGTCTGGATTGCCTGGTTAATGGCTACAGCCTTGGTGCCTTGTGTGGTCTGGGAGCCCCATTGGCTAGTAAAAAATATATTTTATTTTAATTTACTTTCAAGAATATTCATAAGGTGAAATGACCCAAAAAGTCAAAGAAACACAACCACATGATAACAGCTGAGTTGTAGTGTAGTGGTCTGGTGGAGGAAACCTGACTTCTAGTCCCGGTTTGATTTTTGAATGTTTCTACAGGAACACCTTTTCTTTTGCACAGAGGAGAATGTCTTTAGCTGTTGGCTAAGTTTGTAACATAATTTTGCTGTGATATTAGTAGTTATTCTGAGCTTGTTGTGGTTAGCCACACATGCTAATGCTAACATAGGAACTCCCACGTCCTACAGACAGCTTTCAGCTCAGTTCAGGAACGTTCTGAGCTTTTAGGAGAAATGTCAGTTCACATGTAGGTATTACCATTCTGAAACCTTCATTGACAAACGCTGAGGAAGCGGTTCTTCTCATTTTTCCTTTGCCCTTAGCTTAGTAAACTAGACCGTCAGTTTATCCATATATATATAGCCTGCCTTGCCAGGTTATTTTGCCGGATTCTGATCAAATAGAGCCAATCAGAAGTGAGGGTTGTGCATTATTATCATTATTAACAATGAGGAAACCTGCTGTATCAAGCAGACCTACAAATCAGCAAACGTCTGCATCCGAGAATAGAAGCATCATAGCTTTTTTCTTTATAAAAATGACTCATTGATTTACACTAGAGAACACTGCAACAGTATAAAACAAACAAGTAAACCAGTGACCACACATTTAAGAAAAACAAAAATTAAAGAATAAATGAATGACACACCAACAGTAAGGGAAACTTAGAGATGTCAATACATTTTCTGTTTGTTTGTTGTTGACAACAAAGTTCTCCCTTCTTAGGGCAACTTCCCTCTTCCTCCTTCTGTCTCCAGCTTTGGAAAATCTTAAACAAGTGAGAAAGGTAGGCGGCTTTATAAATCAATGTAAATAGTTTCCAGGCTTTTCCTTTAACATGAACATAAAACAAACAATAGTTATACAAAAAGTGTCAAGACAGAAACATGCAATTGTTGAGTAACCAAGAAATCGTAGATTCAAGCAATTACAATTTTTAAATCACATTTAGCTAATAGATCTTGGACTTTGTCATCTCTGTTTCCATTTATCATTTCTAAAAAGCTGTTGTCTAATTATTGTTCAAAAGCAAAGCAGATAACAGTCTTATCAGCCTAACACAATTGAATGTTTGTTATATTTTGCCCTTGATATTTTAAACAAACGAGCTCCCACTGAAGTAAAATGTCAACTTTGTAGCTAAGCGGCACACACGGCAGCCTGGTCGTCTCTAAGCCACGTTAGACAGCTAAAAGTAATAAAACATCCACCAAGACAGCCATTTAGACAGAAATTAGGTTGTTGTAAAATTGTTAATAGTTTCGTAGAACCCTATAAAAATATTGATTGTGATCTCTCTCAATCTTGATAATGCACAAATAGCCTAGCTGGGACACATTGTTCACAATTAATTTATTTTTCAAAAGCAAAAGCGGTAATTTCAACATGTAGAAGTATCCCGTGTCAAGTCTATGTATAATAAGGTTTGTACAAAGGCAAACTATTTGTAAATCCATGAAATATTTAATCGAGTTAAGAGTATTTTTATTTAAGCTGATCACTCGCCTTCCAGCTGCGAACAGAGAACAAAACGTCAGGTGCCTGAAGTAAGATGGCCACCATGTAGAGACGCTGTCGACTCCCAGATAGGTTATCTAGCCGTTATATATCTATTTCAGAACATGGGACCTTTTTCCTCTATTTACTTTTGGTAGTCCCGCCCCCAGACAATCTGACCAATCAACAGACTGAATGATCTCACATGGTTTGTAAAGATGCATTTTGTTTTGTTAGTCATTTTCCCTCTGTTAATAAATACTGTAGGTCTGGACTAGAGGAACTGAACTACAAGGGTGAAAATGCCCTAAAAATATATTCCTACAAAACGAGGGCGCATGTGGCGCTATTTTATTCCTCCCTTATCCTGACATGAGGCCATTTCTCCCACCCTTCGTACACATAGTGCTATTTATTGTATTTCCTCAGCCTAAACATCGGATTGGTGTTGCTATTGGAGACCAAATACTGGACTTGAGTGTGATAAAGCATCTGTTTGTAGGACCTGTGATGTCCAAACACCAGGATGTCCTTCACCAGGTAAATCATGTCTAATGTCCATCTATCTATCTATCTATCTATCTATCTATCTATCTATCTATCTATCTATCTATCTATCTATCTATCTATCTATCTATCTATCTATCTATCTATCTATCTATCTATCTATCTATCTATCTATCTATCTATCTATCTATCTATCTATCTATCTATCTATCTATCTATCTATCCATCTATCCATCTATCCATCCATCCATCCACTCCCTCCCTCCCTCCCTTATCTGAGGTCCAGAGGAGACCCAGACATCTGTCTTTTCAGAGACACTCCCAGCTCCTCCTGGGGGATTCCAAGGTTTTCCAGGCCTGAGAAGATATCTAATCCCACCAGTGACTGTTGGTTCTCTGGTTCTTCCTCTGAGTCCTCTCCCAGTGGGATGTGTGTGGAATAAAACGTACAAAGGAGATCGACCAGGAGGCATCCTGATCAGATGCTCAAACCTCCTCATCTTTTGGATGAGGAGTTGCAGCAGCTCCGCTGAGCCCAGCCACCCTACAAGGGAAGCTGGTTTGTGCCTGGGGATTTGTTTAGTCATGATCTCAATCTAATGACCACAGGTTAGGATTGAAACTTGGAGATCAGCTCCTTCTTCACTGCAACAGACTGGAGTAACATTCTCTTTACTCAACAAAGCCTTGATCATTCATTCCATCTCTCCTCCCTCATAGCGTTTCTCATTATCAAGGTCTCGAGATATTATGGGAGTCAGAGACTTACACCCAACCAGGTGGAAACATTCCTTCATTTTACAGTCAAGAACCATGGCCACAGACTTGGAGTAACTAAAAGAAGGTCACCCATCCTGTACCCAGTTCTATTGGAAGTTCCTTCATGTTACAAGGGATTTTTCTTTTCCACTGTCACCCTAGAAGTGTGCTACTCAGCCTGGGGTATTGTAATAAAGAGAAGAGTCAAGCTGCTGGTTTTATTTGTTATTTTATTACAACTGAGATACAATTACCTCAGTCAACAGTCCTGAATCTGGACCTGCTAAGATTTGGATTTGTTGTTTTGTGCAGTGTGCGTGTTGTGAGCTGGTGCTAAATAGATAAACTGCATTTAACTGACTGTAGTCCCAGCTGCTTCACACCACCTTAGTGCACATTGAAGAGCATAACTTGAAGACGCCAACAGAATCACATCATCTGCAAGAAGCAGAGATTAGATCCAGAGTTTACCAAACCAGACCTCCTCTTCTCCAGGATCAGAGACAAGAGACTCCTGGTGGAGTCTAAGCCACCCTGGACACAAACATGGTTTTAGTTTTAGCACACAAAGGGACTGTGACTTGGCACCCTATACTCCTGCAGCCCCCACCCCACCGACCCCCAGACAGTGATAAGCTTTCTGCTGACCCTCAAGACACAATTAGACCTGAAAACCAACCCTGCAGCATCTTTGCAAGGATCTGGTCTGGTGATGCGGCAGGTTGTAGAGAAAGTGCTGTTTGATGAATAACAATGTCAAAACTTTATCTCCTCTGAAGCCCACACTGAATGCTTTCATGGCTCTTGGTTATGAGGCCTGGACAGAAGCTCGGAGAACTTTACAAACGCTACTATCCATGAATGAAGGCACACTGAGAGATGACGTCAGTCTACGGAGCAGGTCAGTGGGTAAAAGTGATAATCAACTATGGAACTATCTGGATCTGGGGGGCTGGGGCTCGGGTTCTGGGGCGGGCCGTCACTGGATGGGGCCTGGGCTGGTCCGGGGGACTTGGGTTCTGCTTGGTGTGTTGCTGGTGGTGGTGGTGGGGGGTGCTGGTGTTTGTTCTGGTTCCTGGCCCTGACTCGTGGGCATTGGTACCACCCAGCCTTATGGGGTTGGTTCCATTGGTGTCGGGGGGGAGGAGTGTTAGGGTAGGGGGGGGGGTGACTCTGCCTGGGTGTCTATGTCATATGTAGGTTGGAAGTTGACTGTGTGTGTGGGGTGTTGTAAACCTGCTGGGGTGGGGGTGGGGGGCCGCGGGCTCCGTGGGGCCGTGCGGGGGCTGCTGCTGTGGACCTGGATGGATAGGCCTGGGATCTCCCTGCCCTGGGCGGACCTTGGAGAATGGGGGTGCCTATTGGGCCAGCGGGGGAGCTGGCTCCCTGGGAGGGCTTGTCCCCCCAGTCTTGCCTCCCCATCTTCGGACTTTTCCCTCCCTCTGTCCCATCACATCACCACACACACAGGGCTTTGGATTACAGGTACTTGGGTCTTCCCACACCCCTGTTCTCTGCTAGCTACCTGGGGCTGGCAGTGGAGCAGGCCGTCTGGTCGGGGTTTGTGGCGGGGGGCTGCTCGGCTGCTGCGATAGGCGTGGTGGTCTGCTCATCCCCACCCCAGTACGGAAGGGGCCATCTCCTGGGTCTGGGGGCCGGTTTCACCCTTAGGGAGCTGGTCTCCGGTCCTGGGAACATAGAGTATGCATGAGGAGTGAGAGTGGGTGTACAGCGTCTATTGTGTGTCTTGGTATATTTGCTAGGATTGTGTGCGTGTGTGTGCATGAGGGTGGGAATGTATGATTGTGTCTGTATGTGACTGTTTATCTGTTGAGTCTTGTCGTCCCCTAGCCTGCTAAACCAGACTATATATAGATATATAGTCTGGCCACGGTCCACTGAAACGACTCATTCATAGGGGCGGGATCAACGGTTGTCAATCAAACCGTCTTCACCTGCTATTGGATAGTGCTAGAGCCATTTAGCAACAACAGGAACCAGCTGGTAGATTAAACTTTTACCGTGTCCCGTCGGCAAAGCGGTCAATAAATCCTCTTTCAAAATAAAAGACTTAAGTTCCTCTATCAGTTCACGTCTTAGAGAAAAGCCCAAATCTAAATCGTCTAAAGTTGATAATAAAGAGTGAATAGTAGTTCATAATTTCCTACAGCATGAGTTGTATTCATTCAAGCATTTAAATATTCATTTTCTGAGTTCATAAAAAAACTTGTTCTGTCAATAGTTCATTTAATATTGTGCTCAAAAACATTTAATCTCAATTATGATGCTGCTCTGTAAATAGTTTTCAAATAAACAATACATATAGCAACTTCTGATCAAGCCATATCAATTTCAGACTTAAAATAATGTACCGGTTTAAGCCAGGCCCACTTCCGGTTTAAGCCCCGCCCTCTCTGACTACAGATACGGATACAGATCATTTAGATGGTTTAACAGATACAAATAATGGAGTACTCGCTCATCCCTAGTCATTATACACAACCACGGTGACCGCGGTAGAAGCGGGTTGTTTACAGTCCTCCAGGAAAGCGTCTAGCGTCTCTTGCCATGTGCGTTTCTTGGCGTGGTTTTCACTCATTACCCACGACTGCAAAGGCGTCATTTGGGGAAATATTGTCGGCACAGCATTTGCCTTTAGTGTTAGCTTATAGCCAGAAGCATCAGTGAGTTCTTTAAGTAGCTTTGACTGACAAAATGACTCAAATGCATCAGGGCTAAAATAACCGTGCATCTTTGGGGAGCTGTGTTCGTCCGCACGCATCTTCCCATGGTTTTCTCCTTTTCTTCTGAAAGCGGTGGATACTGATATCGGTTCCTTTGTTGCCTTTTGACTAGAAATCACAACTAAAAACTAGTGCTGTCATGCGATTAAAAAAATTGTGCGATTAATTAATTATGATCTGTAATTAATTAATCTAATTAATCGCATTTTTAATCGCATCTAAAGAAATGGCTAAAGAAAGCCCTCCTCTTGAGTTATTGTCATTTAAATTCATTAAATGACTGTTTCAGACCAGTAGATTGATATAGAACAACATAAAGTGTCTTTCTGAAGTAATTTATTGTGTTTAACAGACTTGAACAGATTCAGTCCCAGTGCAACCATTACTTTGGTCAGTGGACTCAGTCTGCAGCAGCTCTGTTAACCCTCATCTGATTTTAGTTTATGTTTTATTTGCTGTAAAGCACATTGTGTTGCTCTGCAGGAAATGTGCTCTATGAATAAAGTTGATTTGATCTTCCACCAAGAATGAAATTTAAATTTCAAAGGTGGGGGGACACAACTTGAATACAGGGGTGGGAGGAGGTGGAGAAAAGGGTCTGAACTGTTTAAAAAGAGCCATAATATCAACCCTACACCTAAAAACAACAGCCAGAATCCATTTAATATAGAGCAACATTGTTTTAGACAGTAAAAACTACAGGACTCTAAACTGACTTTAAAAACGAGCAGAGGACACGTCCCCCCTGCACCCCCCCAAACTACGTCCATGTCTTCCTTCGGGCACCGCTGACTGGACCGGTTCATAACACCGCCAGTCCAGCGGTGTACTAGGCCTACTGGTAACCAGTGGTCAGCGCTGTGCTGGACAAGCGGTGGAAGCTGTGAGCCGGCCGGTCGCGCACCGGATCAGCTGATATTTAAGGCTGAAATACACCAGCGATCAGCGCTGCGCCACGTCGCGCCGTTACTTTGAATATAGACCGTTGTAGTCCGTCAGATCACTCAGTGTAGACTACTATTAGTGATCAGCGCTGCGCTCCACAAGCGGTGGCAAGCCGCGTCGCGCACCGAACCGGCTGACAGCTACGTGTAATCAGTGATCAGAGCTGTGCTGGGCTGACGGTGGTCATTCCGGTCGAGTAGCTCGTGAAATGAGCAGGTCGTTTTAATTTGCACTTCCTGTTGCAGTGGGGTCAGATAAATAGCGCTCTAAAAGGTGATGCCGGTTTCATAACACCGCTATGGCCATCAGCTGTTTGTTTTGTCTCGGCATCATGCGTAGGTCACGTGATCACTTCCTGAAAGTGAGGAGCTCTGAGCCTCACAGAGCTGCTCAGTGACACACAAACACCGCGAGGAGACCAGCTCAGCACACACACATCACTGCAGCGGCAGACTGCAGGCAGAAACGGTCAAGCGATTAAAAATGCGATTAACGCGATTAAAAAAAATAACGCGTTAATTAGGGCTGTAATTAATTAATCGTAATTAACGCGCTAATCTGACACCTCTACTAAAAACTACACAATGTGGCATTAAAATTCTTCTCTGTATCAAAGCAAAGCTAACGGCGAGCCCCAGAGCTAATGTAAACAACCTAACCTCATCATCCTCCCACAATGCCTTGCACGCTCAAAAACATGGCTGCCTCCAGACCTCAAAAATAGTACTAAAAATGTTAAAATTATGTAAATAAACAAAACATCCATGGCGTTTGAACTATGTTTTCATGTATCAGAGATACTTTGTAACATATTTAGAGCAACATGTCTTTATATCTGGGGTTCCCTTTAAGTTCTCTTGTTTAAACTCATGCAGAGACGTTTCTGTTGCACACAAATTTCATTTATTTCTGTCTGTCTCTGCAGGGCGTTTGTTCATCAAAGTGCCGCCACTATGCACCTTCCTGCAGACATCGGTGAGCCTCTTTCTGGAGACCAGCTAACATGTCATGTTTGATATGAAGTGAAGTTTCTTTTAGTCAACCACAGCGTTGATTCTGCGTTAGGATAACATAATTTAACATAATATAATAGCATAATAACAGCAAAAGCAGGTCTAAGCTGGAGGTTCATTATCGTTTTATGGAAATGTACCTGGCTAAACAGAGGAGAGAGACAGAGGCACTGCTCAGCCACACATTACAATTTAGTGAATTCAGGCAGCAGCATTTCTAAACCCTCCTTTGTGTTTCACAGGTGATTACACGGATTTCTACTCATCCAGAGATCACGCCACAAATGTTGGAATCATGTTTCGAGGGAAGGAGAATGCGCTGATGCCAAACTGGTACACAAAAAGAGTTTATTACATACAGCTCCAACAGGAATGAACACAATGTTCAGCACGATGTGATGTCTAAAGGAAACAGATTCATATAAATGCATAATGTGTCCATTTACTGTGTATACATAAAACTCTGATCAGATTGAAATAAATCAGAAACACCAGCCAGGATCTTCTGTTGAATCTTAAACCAACTTTTATTCTTAAGCTAATATATATACAGTTATTGCACATTTAAAAACAGTTAATAACTAGATAAAACACAGTAAATAAACAGGAAACATCAGAGGTTACCCTAGGCTTTTTTGTTGTTTGTCATTTTGACTGACAGGGTAAAAAAATTCTGGTCAAAATCTATTTTTTTCTGTCACTCATTCATTCTTTAAATGATGATAATGGCATTTTCAACAGCATTTAACTTTCATTAATTTTAAATAATATTGTTAATGTTCTCTCAAATATGAGTCAGTATTTCCAAACCTCGTGGTTTTATTTACAAACAGAAAGGCCTGTTGGCCGTAGCCACGACAAAAATAGTAGAAAACAGTTACAAAACAGTGAAAAGCACATCGTTTTGGCTCTGAACCCGCTCCCGCTCCTCCAGCTGTCTCACACATGCACCTCATGTCGACTGACAATGTTTAATACTTTTGTTCAGAGATAAATCTGAAAATGAAAATAAAAAACATTGAACATGATTTACTGATACATTGATAAAACAGCACCTTTTATCATGTTGACTGATTGTTTTCATATACTATGTGACACGTTATTTTTTACTTTACTTTCACTTCAACCTCACACATTCTGTCTCTCAGTCTTCTACATCCACCACGTATAGAAATAATACTTTTAAAAGTTTCTTTTAAAACTTTACTGTGATAACACCGTAATACTGGGCTTTATTCAGCTTCATTAGTGTGTGATTGAACAGAACTGAGATGTGGTTGTGATGGTTAATGTTAGTGTGATGTGTTTTTCAGGTTAAGGCTGCCTGTGGGATATCATGGCAGAGCGTCGTCTGTGGTGATTTCAGGAACCCCCATTCGCCGCCCAATGGGCCAGATGAGACCTGATCAGAGTAAAACTGCTGCTAAACTTTACTTGACCTCATGGTGTCAGAGTAGATAAGTCTGGATGACTTAATGATGTGCTCGTGTTCAGGGTCTTCGGGTATTTTTTCACCCATCTGTTCATCAGTAAAGCCATCAGAGGGGGTTTAGATCCTGACAGCTAAAATACCAGAGACCTGTTTACTGAGCTTCAACAGCCTAAATACAGAATGCACCTGCATCCAGTTTCAATACTGCAGACCCGTATGAGTAACAGCATTACAGAGTGTTTTATGAACTGCTGCTGAATCCACTAAATGTAAAAGATGTGACTCTTCGTGTGCTTGAGGTCTCACAGCTGTTCCTCTTTACTTTGTCTCAGCAAAGCCCCCGGTGTTTGGCCCCTCTAAGCAGCTGGATATTGAGCTGGAGATGGTGATTATATACGATACGTTTTCAGTTTGACTGGAGTATAAATGTTGCTTACATGCTTCTGACTTGTGTTCAGGCGTTCTTTGTTGGGGGAGGAAATCAGCTGGGAGAGCCCATTCCCATCCATCGAGCCCATGAGCACATCTTTGGGATGGTGCTCATGAACGACTGGAGCGGTAAGATTCAAATCATCATCACTCATTCTACATGACATCAGAGTCTCGCCTCACCATCTCAAGTAGGGCATCCTAGGCCATCCTCTCCCCGGCCAAGTCCACCAGCTCCTCAGCTGGGACGCCCAGGCGTTCCCAGGCCAACCTGAAGATGTACTTCCTCCAGCTTGTCCTGGGTCGACCTGGGGGCCTCCTGCCAGCAGGACATGCCCAGAACACCTCCCGAGGGAGGCGTCCAGGAGGCATCCTGACCAGATGCTTGAACCACCTCAACATGTCTCAATAGTCAGTTTTCTTGTCTGGGGATCGGACCACCAAAGCTCCCGCCTCAGTCTGCCATCCGATCCACAATGCACCGGACCCTTCATGTTCCTGCAGGTCCACAGGTGGATGAGCCCATGTATCTGGTTTGGGCTGGGCCTGGCCAGGCCCCATGGGCGAAAGCCTGGCCACCAGGCGCTCATGCACCCGACCCCAGGCCTGGCTCCAGGGTGGGACCCCGGTAACCCTCCGGGCCAGGTACTCGATGTAGTATCCAATCAACCAGCCTGTATTTATAGAGCACTATGCACAGCAGATTGCTGCAGAGGTTCACAAAATAAAACATGACCAATAACGCAAACAACTACAAAAAGGAAGGAACAGCTAAAAGGAAACAACGATTTCATAATAAAAACAACCTGATGGTTTCTGCTCAGCTGAGATTAAAGGACAGGTTAAAAAGATGAGTCTCTAAAAGAGACTCCAACTCACTGACAGCACCATCCGTCCTTCTGATCCCAGTTTAGGAGAAACAACAGAAGAAGCCCTGGGTCAGCAGACGAGACCTGTAGGAACATCTAGAAGGAGCTCAGACCTCCACCACGTTTGTGTCAGATCTCTGTTGGATGAGGAGGTGGTCTGACTGTTTAAACATTTATAAACTGAAATTAAATCAATCCTAAAACATACAGGCAACCAGGGCAGGGAGGGCGATATGAGGTGATGTTCTCACAGCGCTTCTTACCTGTCAGCAGCAGCGTTTTGGACCAGCAGCAGGAGATGTCCATCCCAGCAGTCTAGAGGTGGTAAAAGCACGGGTCACCTTTTCAAGGTCACTTTAGGGTCAAATAACAGAGGTGTGACCAGGTCACTGTTTTACAAGTCACAACTCAGTCTCAAGTCTGTCCAGTCATGTCTCAGGTCAAGCTGCAAGTAAAGACAACCAAGCCCCAAGTCAAGTCCAAGTCCTTAACTTTGAATTTTAAGTCCTAATCGAGTCATCTGACCAACTATAATTTAATTATAGTTTTATTAATGAATGATTTCTAGAAAATTCTCTCTCCCTCCCATCAGCTGAAACTGAAACTTAAAGACATTTTAGGATCAGTTCAAATGCTTTAACTTCATGTTTCTCATGAACGTCTCAATAAAGAGACGTCAAATTTTAATCAATAAATAAATACGGTCATTAAGAAATAATTGATGAAAACTCCAGAAATAAATAAATGTCTCCCTTAAATAAATAAATAATTAAATGAATGTCCCCTTGAAATAAAATGAAAAAGATTTTAACGTGGAGCTTTTCTGTCATTTAGTTATTTCTCATTTATTACATGTTTCTATATTTTTTATTCATTTATTTGAAAATGGTGTTTTATTTTGTGACACTTTTATTTTGTGTTGCTATTTTATGTATTTCAGGGACTTATTTCTTTAATTCTGTTCTCAAGTCAAGCTGTTATTAATTCATATTTTTATATTCAAATGAGGGGGCGTGGTTTTCTCTGTGGGCGGGGTCAGACCAGACTGCAGGTCCTGGCTGAGACAGACACTTTCAGCAGAACCAACAGAAGCCCGTTCTTTAAGGGTTACACACCAGAACTCATTGCTGGGATTTTAAATTTTGACCTCTCAGTGTATCAGACTTTTTCCAGCGTAAGGAGCATAATGAAATGAACCTTTATTGGTGTTACGTTGAGATAATTAGAGCCTTCGGTGGTCAAAGATGCCCAGTGTTACAAGCAGATACAGCCAGGACCATCAGAGAGGTGCAGGGAAACAGATGGATGTGAGAACCTGTCTTTAGGTAAGCAGGTGTTATCCTATGGTCCATCCAACTGTGGACAATGCCGCTCTCTAAAAAGCTCCCATTAAAAATATCTTTTTAAATGTTCTCTTTATTTTTAGGGGACATTTGTTTATTTCATGGAGTTTTTCTTCATTATTTATTGTTCTAACAGTTCTTATTGATTGATTTAAGGGGGGGCAATTATTTATTTCACAGATTATTTATTATGCCAGTATTTATTTATTTATTTATTTATTTAAATTTGACTAAAAAGGCTTTCCATACAAATGGAAAATATGAGTATTTTCTTCTCTCTGCTGCTTTTATTCATAGTTGCGTTAATTTGTCTTTTGAATTAAAAAAATAAAATAATAAATATTAAAGGTGTTGATCATCTCGTCTGATGATCAGTTGTCTTCTGCCTGACGCTGAAAGGCAGCAGGTAGAGGAGACACCTGGGCAGAGCGTTATCATGTTATCAAAGGACCCAGTGATCTGGATCAGGATCTGACCTAACCTGGACCAGAGTCTGATCTAACCTGGACCAGAGCCTGACCTAACCTGGACCAGAGTCTGATCTAACCTGGATCAGGGTCTGACCTAACCTGGACCAGGGTCTGACCTAACCTGGACCAGAGTCTGACCTAACCTGGACCAGAGTCTGACCTAACCTGGACCAGAACCTGACCTAACCTGGACCAGAGTCTGACCTAACCTGGACCAGAACCTGACCTAACCTGGACCAGAACCTGACCTAACCTGGGAGGTTGATGCTCCTTATCAGAGCATTGGTCATGATTTTCAGATGCTCATCTCTTAACTTGATGGTTGTTCTTTTCATTTTGATGGAGACTTGTTTTCTGTAAACTGAGCCTGTAGTTTGCTCACTGAAAACGGTCATTTAAACACTTTTATTTCTGCTTCTTTCTTCAGCTAGAGATATTCAGGCTTGGGAGTATGTCCCCCTCGGACCTTTCCTTGGCAAGAACTTTGGGACGAGCATCTCACCTTGGGTCGTACCAATGGAGGCACTCTTACCTTTTGCAGAGCCCAACCCAATCCAGGTCAGTACAGGGGTCCAGCTCCAAACCTGGGAGTGACGCTTCCTCCAATCAGCTGGTTCCTTTATAAGGGGAAGTTTGAGTAATTGTCATTTGATGTTGAATCTAATTTATTAAACTGAATTATATTTAGTCAGTCCTGAATCTGGACCTGAAGTCTTTATGTATTTGTTTCTTTGTTCAGCACATTGAGACAACTTGTGTTATGAACTGGAAATTCATAAATAAACTGAATTACATGTAAAAGTTCTAAAGTTAATCAAATTTAGCCTGGTGAACAAAAATTAAAGGCAGCAGGGAATTAACCAGCAGTCTGACATTTAGAAAAGGGCTGCATGGTGGAGCAGTTGTTAGCACTGTTGCCTCGCAGCAAGAAGGTCACAGGTTCAAATCCCAGCTGTGGCCTTTCTGCGTGGAGTTAGCATGTTCTCCCTATGCATGCGTGGGTTTCCTCCTGGTACTCCGGTTTACCCCACCGATCATAACAGGCCATATAGGTGTGTATAAGTCACTTTGAATGAAAGTGTCAGCTAAATGCTGTTGATCACAGCACCTTAATGAACAGACTCCGTGACCTGGTGGGGATCTCTGGAACAGTTTTAGACTGGTTCAGATCGTACCTCTCAAACAGAAGTTTCAGTGTCCATATAAACAACATCATGTCAGATACTACAGATCTGTTCTGTGGGGTACCCCAAGGCTCTGTTCTGGGTCCACTCCTGTTTTTACTATATATCCATCCTCTTGGACAGATCATTAGTAGATGTCACAATGTCTCCTACCACCTTTATGCAGATGACATTCAGCTGTACTGCTCCTTCAAGGACTCAGAGTTCTACAAACTGTCTGAACTACTGGAGTGTCTGTCAGCTATTACTAACTGGTTAGAAAATAACTTCCTTCAATTAAACCCTGAAAAGACTGAATGTCTGATTGTTGCCCCTGATAGGATGGTCCCTCTGATCAGTCAACATATTGGACATTTAAGTTCTGCTGTAAAGTCAAACCTGAGGAATCTGGGTGTTATTTTCGACCAATCAATGTCTCTTGAAGGTCACTCAAAACAGCTGGTCAGAAACTGTTTTTATCATCTGAGAAATATTTCCAAACTGAGAAAGTTGGTGTCAAAACCTGAACTGGAAATGGTTCTTCATGCTTTTATCTCCTCCCGTCTAGATTACTGTAACACACTTTTCACATGTTTGAACCAAAAAGCCCTTTATGGCCTTCAGCTGGTCCAGAACTCTGCAGCGAGGCTCCTCACTGGAGCAAACAGAAAAGATCACATCACTCCTATTCTGAGGTCTCTGCACTGGNTGCTTCACACTGTTCAGTCACATCAGGCATACTTGGATCTCCTTTACAAAGCCTGCAGCTGTCTGACAGTAGAGAAATCACGATGCTTATAAATAGAAACAAGATACTTTATAGTCTTATATTTAGTCTTTGTGAGTTCAGGCTGTGTATTGTTGGTTATTTTGTGTACTTGAAGCAGTGATGTAAGTGGCCAGGCCCTTTTTAGGAAAAAAACTCACCAACTCTCCTTCCTCACAGCCCCACATTATCCTCCCTGCTCTTATTTCTTGCTACCACCAAATCCTGTTAATAATTTACAGACATGACTGTGAGTTTGTCAGCTGATACAGCCTGCTCTGTTTCTACACAGACATTCTTCACTAAGTTGGTCAGTCAGTACTCGCGCCCAACAGTCAGACAAGCAGCTAATTCATGCAACTGTTCAGCCAGTGAGTGAATCACTGTGGTGACACATCCCTCAGCTGAAACCTTGTTTGATAGGGTCCTGGTTTCAGCTAAAAATAAGATGAAGCATAAGAATAGGATGTGGGTATCTCACTGACGGCCTGAGATGGTTTTCATTCTCATCAAAGACTTCCTTTGGACTTCTGAAGGCCTGCTAGACACGACGTCTGTTTCTTTCAGTTCATTGTGAGCAAGTTTTAGGTGTTCTACAATCTACAATTCTTTACTTAATAGAGCTTTCAGAGTTGCAGTCCCAGCTCTCTGGAATGCTCTTCTTCTTGACATTAGCAATTCTTCAGCTCTAGAAAAAAATATTTTAAACTTTTAAAATGCTTCTTATTCACCTCAACATATAGTTTAACTTAGTTTTGTTGCTCACAGTTCAGACTCTTTGAGATGAAACACTTTCACCTCCAGATTTAGAGGTATATTTGTGGTTGATGCACACATTAGAGCTCATCTGTACACACGTTAAACACAGCTGTTTAGGGTTAGCTGCTGAATGAGTCATTCTCAGAAACCACCCATACGTTGTTGTTGTTGTTGTTTTTGTGATGTCAGATCAGCTTCATCACCTGAGTACTCCACGCAGAGCTCACTCAGTTTGAACTTTGACCTTGTTTGCAGTCGATCCTCTATTTGTTTTTTCTGGTGACATCATTCTCTGTAAAGAATAAAAAAGAGTTTTCACAAACATGTCTTATAGTTAGTTGTCTTTAATCTGTGATGGAATGATGTCACCATGTGTAAATGGGTGTTCATGCATTGACACGTGTTCTGAATCTGAACAGGTTTCTTTGAATCTGCTGCCAGGTGGGTTGACTCATTGTTCCAGCTGATCTGACTCATTGTGCCAGCTGATCTGGTTACTGAACCAGGTATCAGCTGTTCTGGTTACACACTCTTATTTAGTCAGATTAAAAGCCACATAGGCTGCTTTTATCACTCTTTGTTTATCTGAGTCTGAACAGCTGTATGTTCACATCTGAATATGAAAAACACAAAAGTAATAGTAGTATAGTTAACTAATAGTTCATTGGTATCCTTCAAGTTTGCCATTAGTTACAGAAGCTGATTCTCTAACTGTCTACTTCTTACAATAAGGAGTCATCACTAAATTACTCTACATGGGGCGGCACTAGCTCAGTTGGGAGAGTGGCCGTTCTGGTAACCGGAGGGTCACCGGTTCAATCCCCAACTCTGGCTGGGTTAGATTGTCGTCGTGTCCTTGGGCAAGACACTTCACCCAACTTGCCTGTGTGAATGTGGGTGTGACTGTGTGTGAATGTTGGTGGTGGTCAGAAGGGCCGATGGCGCAGAATGGCAGCCTCGCTTCTGTCAGCCTGCCCCAGGGCAGCTGTGGCTACAGACGTCTGTCGTAGTTTACCACCACCGGTGAGAATGACTGTGTGAATGAATAATGCAACTCTGTAAAGCGTCTTTGAGTGACCTAGAAAAGCGCTATATAAAACTGATGCATTATTATTATTATTACATGTGGATTATTGTTGGCTGGTGTTCACTTTCCTTGTTTTTCTTTATCTGCTGTAACTTTACAGCCCTTCCAAGATATTTCTATGCTGTAATCCAGATAAGCATCTCTGATGTGTTTAATAACTAACTTTACTCTGGAGGGGGTTAGAAGCTGTGTAGAGTCTGAAACATGTCACTGTAGCTTGGAGTTGGTCTGTTTCATCTCCTCACAGTTAATATAAGGAATGACCTCTACCTGGCAATTTCACCCTGACGTGAGATCAAACATTTGAAAAGTGGATTAGGGATTAATAGTATCCATCTCCTTAGACACAGTCACCTTTGTTTTTAAAACACAGCAATAGGACACCTCTCGTCCTGTAACACCCATGTTGCACATAGTACAAAGTAGGAGATTTGATTTTATATTAAATACCGGTATGTGAGCTCATTTTTAAACTTTACTACCTGGTAAAACAAATATATGAATAAAATTTCAAATGTACTATCATTATTCTTTACTTTCTCCCAAAATGGTATAAATGAGAGTGTAAGGAAACTTTTTTTAAACAGATGTTTGCTGAGACTGGTATTCAGTGACTGATAAAGGACAACGTTAGATTATTGGAGAACTTATGCTGTGTAGTTTCTCAGTTATCAGGACAGAGTAGTCCTAGGAGTTTTATTTTGAGGTGAAACTGTATACATTTGAATGTTTATGAAATGTTTCATTTTTCATCCAGTCAGTGAATCAACTTTATAATCTAATAGGTAATTAATTAATTTATTCCCCATCCAGTGCGCATTAATTCTAGTACACACCATCAACAAGCAGAATCTAGAAGACTCCTTAATGAACCTTTTAAAAGTTATGGTGAGTTGAGAAGTGAGATGTCTTCAAGATGCAAGAAGTCCAGTACAGTTACTGATTCTGACCTAGGACCAAATTCAGACAATTGTGATTTAGTCCAAATAATTAAAATTAACAGAATACCTTCTGAAATTTCCTTATTAACTGGAAAATGATGATTCTGCAATTATATTGTTCTCTAGTGTAATTCAATGCTCTCTGTGTAATTTTTATAATGAAAGAAGCTTTGCCCTTGCTTCTGATTGGCTGTAGGTATTTGATACTGACTGTGACAGTAAAATAACATAGCTGCCAGACCCGTGGAGAAAGTTAAGGTCGAATGAAAAATGAGAAGAACCGCTTCCTCAGCCTTTGCCAGTGAATGTTTCAGAAGGGTAATACTTAAAATTGAATTCACGTTTTCTCCTAAAAGCTCACAGTCAGCCACAAGCATACAGCCTTCGGCTCCTCGCAGACTGCACTACTGCAGCCACTGCAGTAGCTTNTTACCTGTTAAATGTAGAGTTCATTTTAAAATCCTGACTCTAACTTTCAGGGCCCTACATGGTCAAGCTCCTCTTTATGTTACTGAACTGATAAAGCCGTACGCTCCAACCCGAGCTCTCAGGTCCACAGACCAGAATCTCCTAACAGTTCCAAGGACCAGATTTAAAAGTCGAGGTGATCGCTCCTTCCAGTCTGTTGCACCGCGACTTTGGAATGACCTTCCTTTAGTTTTACGCTGTATAGACAGTCTGGACTCCTTTAAAAAGCAGTTGAAGACCCAATTATTCAAAACTGCTTTTAAATAACTATTTTGTGTTCTCTTGTTGTTGTTTAATGATTTTGATTTGTAATGATATTTTGTTTGTTTTATTGATTTTATTTGTTTTATCATGTTTGATTCTGTTTTCTGTGAAGCACTTTGTGATTTTTTCTGTGAAAGGTGCTATATAAATAAACTTTACTTACTTACTTACTTACTAAATGAATAAACATGAACATGAGCTTAGGACCAGACAAGATGATCAGAACTAGGAATGTCCTCACAACAAACACTGTCAATGTTCAGATCTGAGGTCAATACAAGGTCCAGTGGATGACCTTTGGTGTGTGTGGGGCCAGATGCATGCTGGGTAAATGTAAAAGTACGGTGGCCCCTAGAGACAAAACACATGCAAAACAGAAAACACATGCAAAATAACAAAAACACATGCAAAAACACAAAACACATGCAAATCAGAAAACATGCAAACATTGAAAACACATGCAAATCAGAAAGCATGCAAAAACTGAAAACACATGCATACCAAAAAGCATGCAAAAACTGAAAACACATGCATACCAGAAAGCATGCAAAAACTAAAAACACATGCAAACCAGAAAGCATGCAAAAACTGAAAACACATGCAAACCAGAAAGCATGCAAAAACTGAAAACACATGCAAACCAGAAAGCATGCAAAAACTGAAAACACATGCAAACCAGAAAGCATGCAAAAACTGAAAACACAACGGAAGTGCTCCAGGACGCTAAGGGGCAGTGCAGAGCTCGATTTGCAAGATAAACAGGAAGTTACCGGTACTTTAAAATTTGGAGTTGACCACTCTGGCTGACACAACTGGCTAAAATAGAGCTCTTAATTTGTCAAAACGTCAAATAAAATAGTAGAAGAAGACAAAGGTACAGAGTGTAGGATGACTATAATTAGATTTTTGAAAAAGAGGACATTTGGCTCAGTCGTGAAACATTTTGATACTGCTTAATGAAAGAAGACTTAAACCTTTTTAATGTATGTAGTCTCTGTGTAGTTTTGAATAATAGTTAAGTAACAACCTTCAGATAGACTTTCAAACGTCAACAGGTAAAAAAATTAAATTTATCATCTCGACAGGAGCTGGATTTGAACCTACAACCTCCAACAGCACAAACCAGAGACACAGCCACCACACCACCACCAACTGACAGTAATCAGCACAAAAATCATTTGATGTAGTGTTAAAGTTATATTGCAAAGGAAATACTATGAACTGTTGTTTGTTCTGTCTGTGAGAAGGACGTCGCGAGCGGACTGCTTCATTGCACCAGTTACTTTAAGTACATGTCTATTTCCAGCAGAGGTCGCGTTAACCGGAAATTTTCCGTATTTGATGGGCACCGGTCATTCTGACAGGTGTGCGCGCGCGCGCCATCCCGTCCATCAGACCATCATTGGCAATCACTTAATTGTCCCCACTAATAATTGGAACCAAGGATGCATAAATAGCGCTGCATCTCCACCACTGCAGCCCAGCAGATTGAGGTCCTGCAGAGCGCAGACCTGTGATCCACACGTCCTGCGCTCTGCAGCAGAAGAACCACAGGAACTGGTCCGCCAGAGCGCATCAGGTGTCAGACCTGATCCGCTCAAACGCCCCTTTGCAATCCGGTGCTCAGCGTGCGAACAAATATGGATTAACTACACTTCCTGTTGTAATGCACTCTCAGAGTTGCCTACAGGCTGTGGAGGTTTGTTGACACGCAAAATCCGCTCCGCGAGCTGCGCGCACACAATTGCACTCCAACACTCACTAACCCACGAGGAGGTCCGCAGTAAACATCAGCACCAGGTTTTCCCCTGAGTATCTCAATGAAAAATATGTGAACCCCTCATCTCTCTCATGATCTCATAATGAACGTTAATATTATACGGTAATCAGAGTCCCGCGGAGCGCACAGAGCTGCACCTCACCTGCTGCTGCGCAGCGCTCGACTCCGAATGGAGAGTTTGTAGAAATTTCTATCTGATGACTGACTGATCGACTAATTTAGAGTCTAATCCTATGGATTTATGTGCTAAATGGGCCTGGTGTTAGATCAATCGAATAAATGAAACCGAGCGATCTGCAGCTTCTAAACAGGTTCTCCAAACCATGACATCAGTGGAGGATGAAAAGATTAAGAAACATGCAATAATAATTAAAAGTAATGAAATAATGCTACTGAAATAGTAATTATTATAATTTTTTAAATTAATAAGTGACTGTTAAAAACAGATTATGACCGGATTTTTAAAACCCTGTCAGTCAAATGACGGAAAAGAAAAAAGTCTAGCGCGACCTCTGATTTCCAGTGAAAAATGATAAAACCCATACATTTTCATTGATTTCTGAAACCCCCCTGGATGCCCCAGACCAGACAGAAGGTGAAAAGTGGACATGTCAGGGAAAAGGGAATGAGGACGTTTGATTAAATTACTTCCTGTTTATCTTGTCAATCGAGCTCTGCACTGCCCTCTAGCGTCCTGGAGCACTTCCATTGTGTTTTCAGTTTTTGCATGCTTTCTGGTTTGCATGTGTTTTCTGTTTTTGCATGCTTTCTGGTTTGCATGTGTTTTCTGTTTTTGCATGCTTTCTGGTTTGCATGTGTTTTCAGTTTTTGCATGCTTTCTGGTTTGCATGTGTTTTTGCTTTTTGCATGCTTTTTGGTTTGCATGTGTTTTTTGTTCTTGCATGTTTTCTGATTTGCATGTGTTTTGGGTTTTTGCATGTGTTTTCTGTTTTGCATATGTTTTGTCTCTAGGGGCCACCGTATAAAAGAGTCCATGAGGCTGAAAAAAGTCCTGGTAGAGAAGTCAGAGTTCATCAGTGTGATTGTTAGAATCACCAGCCTGGACATCTTCACCGTGGAGGACGGAAAGTCTCTGAGCTCCTGAAGGAAGGAGGGGTTTGGACCAGGAGGACAAGAGAACAGGTCCTTAGTCCTCATGGTCCAGGTGGACAGTAGAACAGGTCTTCAGTCCTCATGGTCCAGGTGGACAGTAGAACAGGTCTTCAGCCCTCATGGACCAGGTGGACAGTAGAACAGGTCTTCAGCCCTCATGGACCAGGTGGACAGTAGAACAGGTCCTTAGCCCTCATGGACCAGGAGGACAAGAGAACAGGTTCTTAGTCCTCATGGACCAGGAGGACAAGAGAACAGGTCCTTAGTCCTCATGGTCCAGGTGGACAGTAGAACAGGTCTTCAGTCCTCATGGATCAGGAGGACAGGAGAACAGGTTCTTAGTCCTCATGGACCAGGTGGACAGTAGAACAGGTCTTCAGTCCTCATGGACCAGGAGGACAAGAGAACAGGTTCTTAGTCCTCATGGACCAGGAGGACAAGAGAACAGGTCCTTAGTCCTCATGGTCCAGGTGGACAGTAGAACAGGTCTTCAGTCCTCATGGACCAGGTGGACAGTAGAACAGGTCTTCAGTCCTCATGGACCAGGAGGACAAGAGAACAGGTCCTTAGTCCTCATGGTCCAGGTGGACAGTAGAACAGGTCTTCAGTCCTCATGGACCAGGAGGACAGGAGAACAGGTCTTCAGTCCTCATGGACCAGGAGGACAAAAGAACAGGTCTTCAGTCCTCATGGACCAGGAGGACAAAAGAACAGGTCTTCAGTCCTCATGGACCAGGAGGACAAGAGAACAGGTTCTTAGTCCTCATGGACCAGGAGGACAAGAGAACAGGTCCTTAGTCCTCATGGTCCAGGTGGACAGTAGAACAGGTCTTCAGTCCTCATGGACCAGGAGGACAAGAGAACAGGTTCTTAGTCCTCATGGACCAGGAGGACAAGAGAACAGGTCCTTAGTCCTCATGGTCCAGGTGGACAGTAGAACAGGTCTTCAGTCCTCATGGACCAGGAGGACAGTAGAACAGGTCTTCCATCCTCATGGACCAGGTGGACAGTAGAACCGGTCCTTAGTCCTCATGGACCAGGTGGACAGTAGAACAGGTCTTCAGTCCTCATGGACCAGGAGGACAAGAGAACAGGTTCTTAGTCCTCATGGACCAGGAGGACAAAAGAACAGGTCTTCAGTCCTCATGGACCAGGAGGACAGGAGAACAGGTCTTCAGTCCTCATGGACCAGGAGGACAAAAGAACAGGTCTTCAGTCCTCATGGACCAGGAGGACAAGAGAACAGGTTCTTAGTCCTCATGGACCAGGAGGACAAGAGAACAGGTCCTTAGTCCTCATGGTCCAGGTGGACAGTAGAACAGGTCTTCAGTCCTCATGGACCAGGAGGACAGTAAACAGGTCTTCCATCCTCATGGACCAGGTGGACAGTAGAACCGGTCCTTAGTCCTCATGGACCAGGAGGACAGTAGAACAGGTCCTTAGTCCTCATGGACCAGGTGGACAGTAGAACAGGTCCTTAGTCCTCATGGACCAAGAGGACAGGAGAACAGGTCTTCAGTCCTCATGGACCAGGAGGACAAGAGAACAGGTCTCTAGTCCTCATGGACCAGGTGGACAGTAGAACAGGTCCTTAGTCCTCATGGACCAGGTGGACAGTAGAACAGGTCCTTAGTCCTCATGGACCAGGAGGACAGGAGAACAGGTCTTTAGTCCTCATGGACCAGGTGGACAGTAGAACAGGTCTTTAGTCCTCATGGACCAGGAGGACAGGAGAATGTTTTGATCAGATGAGGAAGGTGTGAGTTAGACTGAAACTGACTGGGGATCAGCTATAGAGCTGCATTATAGGAGCTGTAAAGGTGAAAGCTGAGTCCTCCTCCTCTGTTTAGTGTAGGGTTTTCCTGTTTGATGGAGATGACTTCATTTTCTCTTTTCTCAGACCATCTGTCTTCTCTGTCCAAAATGTGGACGTTGTCGTTTTCAAAAGTGTGTCCGTTGTCCTTGAGGTGGACTGCTGAGTCTTGACCTGTAGAGGTGTCTCTCCTGTGTTGTGTCATGTTCTTGTGTAATTGTTGTTTAGTTTTTCCTATGTAGAGGTCTGGACCGTCCTCACTGCACTGGACTCGTAAACACCACTGAGCTGCTGTCTGGGAGTCGTGTCCTTTGGATGGACCAGTTTCTGTCTGAGGGTGTTGTTGGGTTTGAAGTTCACCAGGATGTTGTGTTTAGAGAAGATTCTCCTCAGTTTCTCTGCTACAGATGGGGTGACGATGCTTTAGCTCCTGATGTCCTTGTCTTCTGATTTTGCTGCTGAGAAGTCTTTTCCAGACAGCAGTGGTTGTTAGAAACTAATTAAAGAAACTTTAATAGATGCCTCTGCTCAGATGTAGGATTGATCAATATTCTAATGTTTTGAGGACAACATAGATTTGATGCCAGGTTGTAGTTTTTTTAAATTTATATCTATTTTGATCTTTTTTTCTGTTTGTTTGTAATCATGAGCCTCAGGTTCATCTTTGTGTTTTCTCTACCTACAGGATCCTGAACCACTTCCATACCTTCAGCATCAGGATGCGTACACGTTCAACATTAACCTCTTTGTATCACTGAAAGGTACTGAAGTACCCACACAAACATACACGCACATGCACAGAAACACACACACACAGGCTCTCTTAAGAGTGGGACGGCATGTAGCTCAGTTGGTAGAGTAGCTAGTCTGGCAACTGGAGGGTTGCCAGTTCAATCCCAGCTCTGGCTGGGTTACATTGTCGTTGTGTCCTTGCTCCTTCTGCCTTTCAATATGAATCCCAGTCTTTCCAGTTTAGCAAAATAGAGTTTCTCTGATCCAGTGTATATGTGATGGTGGAGATGCAGATTTTCATTTCAATAATATGAGGCACCTGGCTAACAAACAAACAAAAGCTGCAAACACTTCCACTTGGGGGGATATCTTCAGAGAAGAAGGAGAGACCCCAAACAGAGCGATGGTAGCTGAAGGCTCCATCTGCTCCCCAGTGATCCTTGACAGAGTCAAAAATCTGTCCCCAGTAAGCCCTTAAGCTAGGACAGGACCACATCATGTGTCCATGAGTTGCTAGCGTCTGGCTGCAGCGCTCACAGAAAGGATCCACATCTTTAAACATTTTAGAAAGCCTAACCTTTGGCTTGCCAGGGGCAAAGACTCTAGAAGGATGGCACACTAAAAGGCCAGTTTTATTTAAATGCGCTGCAGTCTTGGATTGCAACGGACAGCAGACCAAAGTTTTATTAACTTATTTATTTACTGAAGTAAAACAGAGCTGAAATATTTAAATACTCCTAATGTTCCTTGTGTGATATTGGTGATTGAAACGAGTCTAACACTTCCCAATTATATTAGACACAGGCTGAATTAGTGGAGGTCATTAAAGGAGAGAAAAGTGGAGAGGCAGAGCAGGAAGGTGCATATTATAATATATTATATATTTTATTACAGCTTAAATTTGGACAATCAAATATCTGATCAGGACCTAAAGGCACACTATGCAGTTTTGGCTTGTTTTTAGCACCCCCTAGTGTCCGTTTTAAGTCACTGTCATAAAAGCGTTAGCATTGTCTTTGCTCAGAAACCCCTAAATATAACAGTTGAAATGTCTCCTCAGCCTTCATTTCTGTCTACTGGAGCGGTTCATCACTCATTCAATGAAATCAGCTGTGTTCAAGCAGGGAGAGATGGAAAAAACAGTAATCATGAGCTAAAAACACTCCGGAGCTAGCATAACAGCTAGCCACATTGGGTTAGCCTAACCCTCGTGAGATACGTGACTTTATAAGTCATGTATAAGGTGGACTTTATAAGTCTTTTCACTTGTTGTATATTAAGTTGATGGTTTTATTGTTTTACTGTCTGCTTTTATGCTATTGTTTTTTAACTTGTTACTTTTATTATGTTTTATTGTGATTTTCTATTGTACGGTGACCTTGGGTGTCAGAAAGGTGCCTAAAATAAAATGTATTATTATTATTGTTATTTATGAGACCTCAGGACACCGGACCAGAGACTCAGAAGTTACAGACGTGGTATTCTGGATCCAAGCAGCAGATGGGGCTGAGGGACTTCTCATTAAACCTGTAAAGGGTCAGATTAGCACAGACTGGATCAAGGACAAGATGTAAAAATATGAAAAAGTTACATAGTGTGACTTTAAGGGTTAAATGTTGCCAGATACTGAGGTGATTTAGCTGAATGAGCTGATGTTTGTGTGGAGTGCCTAGACTCTGAGTCTCTGACAGGTTAGTCCTGATTGTGACCTTCAGCTAAAGCTTCTCTTGCTGTTTGATCTTTAAGGACGAGACATGGAGGACGCTGTGTGCATCTGCAGCTCCAATTATAAGGTAAGACTCTCTGATGGAACTGGGCCGCCACCTAGTGTCTGATTCTGGTACTACACTCAACCTGGACTCTGACCATTATCTGCTGTGTGTGTGTGTGTGCCAATTCAAAACATTAGAAAACAAAACATGAGCCATGAAAGAATCAATAAAAAGAAAATCAAAGAATAAAATAACATAAAACTTTAAACGTTTTTTGTGTGTCCAGTACATGTACTGGACAATGAAGCAGCAGCTCACCCATCACACAGTCAACGGCTGCAACGTCAGACCAGGAGACCTGCTGGCTTCTGGGACCATCAGTGGACCGGTGAGTGTCTGCATGGACAGGGATCGGCCTACATGAACCAGTAAGAACTACAGAGCCTGCTGACTGGTTTTACACAGATATTGAAGATTTAACATATCAGGTTATGATCACATGATTTTAATAATAATAGGTTGTGAGTCTAAATGGGGCCAGTTTGAGGCCTGAAGCCCCAGGGCTGGAAACCTGTCCCCGTTGGGAGGAGCTCTAAAGACGCCTGATTCTCATGATCTAGAATCTTTATTAATTATTTTCTTTTCACGTCACCATCGAGCTCTACTTTGTGTTGGTCTGTCACCTGGTTGTGGTGGAAACATGGGGAAAAAATGCATGCATTTTTTGACAGGGCTGTGTACTAGTACTAGTTAAGCAGTAGTGGTAGTGTGTGTGTGTATTTGTCTCAGAGACCTGTGGATCTTTTAACAGAACCCAGAGAGTTTGGGCTCCATGTTGGAGCTCTCCTGGAAAGGAACCAGGAGCATTGATCTGGGAGGAAGACACACCAGAACCTTCTTAATGGATGGAGATGACGTCACAATCACAGGTATGACCAGGGCCATGCAGAGACCTTTGAAGGGGCAGGTGCTCCAAGTAAAAAAAAAAAAAAGGGGGACATATACTGTATGTGTGTGTGTGTATATATATATATACATATATATTTACGTATGTATGTATATTTACGTATGTATGTATATGTAATTTTTTTCCCACTGATTTCTGACGGGTTTTGCTGTAATAACCTTTGATTTCTTCATCAATCCAGGAGCTGAACTGCAACTTTCAACCTGATCGGATCTGAATGTGAACAATAAAGATTAGTTTTGATAAATATTGATATGAACTGGAACTAATGTTTGTTTTTTGGATGCACAGGCTACTGTGAAGGGAATGGATACAGAGTGGGCTTCGGATCTTGTCAGGGCTCCATTGTCCCCGCCCTCCAGGACTGAGACTCTAACCTGGAGACATCTCATCATGACACGTCTCTCCTCCAGCTTCACCCATTCACTGCTGCTGCATGTTGAACTTCAACATTTTGTGTAAACATGGGTGTAAATAAAATAATTGATGATCAAGTTTCCTTCAAAGGTTTGTTCCTGGAACCCTCGTAGGTTCAGGCTCTTTAGTGATGCTGCAGAGTTCAGTTCTCACAGAAAGTTACTAGGATGACATCATCTGTAGACCTGCCATGTGTGTACTTTGGATGCATGCAGTCATTCATCAGTGGTCACTGCACTATATTGTCATTCTAATGGTTCTAAATATATTTATACAGTGGGAACGGAAAGTATTCAGACGCCCTTAAACTTTTCACTCTTTGTTATATTGCAGCAATTTGCTAAAATATTTTGGGTTCATTCTTTTTCCTCATTAATGTTCACACAGCACCCCATCACACAGAATTGTTGACTGTTTTGCTGATTTATTAAAAAAGAAAAGCTGAAATATCACGTTCCAAAGTATTCAGACCCGTTGCTCAGTATTTCATAGAAGCAACCTTTCGATCTAATACAGCCATGAGTCTTTTTGGGAACGTTTTTCACACCTGGATTTGGGGATCCTCTGCCATTCCTCCTTGCAGATCCTCTCCAGTTCTGTCAGGTAGGATGGTAAACGCTGGTTTGCTTGTGCATTTCTGAAGAAAAAAAAAAGGCTGCAAAAACACAGGGAGGAATGGGAAAAGGGAAACCCTAAGCTGGAAAAATTTCGTGATAATACATATAAAGCACCTGCAGCTCCTCATAGCATCTGGGAAGATCTCCTTTGATGACATGGACATACAGTATATGCAATCATTTATATCAGGTACTCAATTACAAACCTCAAAGGGCCAGATGAAGGAGCCCGCGGGGTGGGGGTGTTGGGCACTCTTATATAGGTACATATATATATTATATATGTGTATATATAATATCGTCTCATCTTCTTCCGCTGGTCCGGGTCGCGGGGGCAGCATCCTAATTAGGGAGTTCCAGACGATCTTCTCCCCAGTCACTTCTACCAGCTCCTCCGGCAGGATCCCAAGGCGCTCCAGGGCCAAACCAGAGATATATTTTCTCCAGCGTGTCCTGGGTCGACCCGGGGGCCTCCTGCCGGCAGGACATGCCTGAAACACCTCCCTGGGGAGGCGTCCAGGGGGCATCCTAACAAGATGCCTGAACCACCTCAACTGGCTCCTTTTGACATGGAGGAGCAGCGGTTCTACTCCGTATCTCTCCCAAATGTCCGAGCTCCTCACCCTATCCCTAAGGCTGAGCCCGGCCACCCTGCGGAGAAAACTCATTTCGGCCGCTTGTATCCGTGATCTCGTTCTTTCGGTCATTACCCAAAGCTCATGACCAGGTGAGGATTGGGAGGTAGATCGATCGGTAAATCGAGAGCCTTGCTTTCTGGCTCAGCTCCTTCTTCACCACAACAGACCGGTTCAGCGTCCGCATCACTGCAGATGCTGCTCCAATCCACCTATTGATCTCCCGCTCCCTCCTTCCCTCACTCGTGAACAAGACCCCGAGATACTTAAACTCCTCCACTTGAGGTAGGACCTCTCTCCCGACCCGGAGTTGGTAAGCCACCCTTTCCCAACTGAGAACCATGGCCTCAGACTTGGAGGTGCTGATCCTCATCCCAGCCGCTTCACACTCGGCTGTGAAACTCCCCAGCAAGAGCTGAAGGTCAGAGCCTGATTATGCTAAGAGGACCATGTTATCCGCAAAAAGCAGAGATGAGATTCTCCTGTCACCAAACTCAACACCCTCCACACCACGGCTGCGCCTAGAAATCCTGTCCATAAAGGTTATGAACAGGACCGGTGACAAAGGGCAGCCCTGGCGGAGTCCAACCCTCACTGGGAACAGGTCCGACTTACTGCCGGCTATGCGGACCAGACTCACACTCCTCTGGTACAGGGACTGAATGGCCCTTAACAAAAGACCATCCACTCCATACTCCTGGAGCGCCCCCCACAGGGTGTCCCTGGGGACACGGTCATAAGCCTTCTCCAAATCCACAAAACACATGTGGATTGGTTGGGCAAACTCCCATGACCCCTCCATCACCCTAGCGAGGGTAGAGCTGGTCCACAGTTCCACGACCAGGACGAAAACCACATTGCTCCTCTTCTATCTGAGGTTCAACTATCGACCGGACCCTCCTCTCCAGTACCCTGGAGTCAGGGGTCGCGTTAACCGGAAATTTCTGGTATTTAACCCTTTTTTTTTTACTCTGACGGAAAGATCTGAAAGGCGCCGGTCATTCTGACAGGTTTGCGTGCGCACCTGCCCGTCCATCAGACCGTCATAGGCAATCACTGAAATGTCCCCACTAACAATTCGAACCAAGGATGCAGAAATAGCGCTGCATCTCCACCAATAACCAGCCCAGACTGAGGTTCTGTGCTGCTGTGCGTGGACCTGATCCAGACGTCCTGTGCTCTGCAGCAGAAGGGGCGGCACTAGCTCAGTTGGAAGAGTGGCCGGTCTGGTAACCGGAGGGTCACCGGTCCGATCCCCAGCTCTGGCTGGGTTAGATTGTCGTTGTGTCCTTGGGCAAGACACTTCACCCAACTTGCCTGTGTGAATGTGAGTGTGACTGTGTGTGAATGTTGGTGGTGGTCAGAAGGGCCGATGGCGCAGAATGGCAGCCTCGCTTCTGTCAGCCTGCCCCAGGGCAGCTGTGGCTACAGACGTCTGTCGTAGTTTACCACCACCAGTGAGAATGACTGTGTGAATGAATAATGCAACTCTGTAAAGCGTCTTTGAGTGACCTAGAAAAGCACTATATAAAACTGATGCATTATTATTATTAAGAACACTGGTCCGCCGGTGCGCATCAGATGTCAGACCTGATCTGCTCAAACGCCCCTTTGCAATCCGGTGCTCAGCGCGCGATCAGATATGGATTAACTACACTTCCTGTTGTAATGCTCTCTCAGAGTAGCGTTCATAGGCTGTGGAGGCTTGTTGACACGCAAAATCNGACTGATAGATGAGGGATGAGGACTGAGAGTTGAGGGCTGAGAGATAAGGACTGAGAGATGAGGGCTGAGGACTGAGAGATGAGGGCAGAGGACTGAGAGATGAGGGCTGAGGACTGAGAGATGAGGACTGACAGCTGAGAAATGAGGGATGAAAGATTA
>SSNR01000605.1:110074-141709 GCA_006937965.1 Callopanchax toddi
CTATCCCTAAGGCTGAGCCCGGCCACCCTGCGGAGAAAACTCATTTCGGCCGCTTGTATCCGTGATCTCGTTCTTTCGGTCATTACCCAAAGCTCATGACCAGGTGAGGATTGGGAGGTAGATCGATCGGTAAATCGAGAGCCTTGCTTTCTGGCTCAGCTCCTTCTTCACCACAACAGACCGGTTCAGCGTCCGCATCACTGCAGATGCTGCTCCAATCCACCTATTGATCTCCCGCTCCCTCCTTCCCTCACTCGTGAACAAGACCCCGAGATACTTAAACTCCTCCACTTGAGGTAGGACCTCTCTCCCGACCCGGAGTTGGTAAGCCACCCTTTCCCAACTGAGAACCATGGCCTCAGACTTGGAGGTGCTGATCCTCATCCCAGCCGCTTCACACTCGGCTGTGAAACTCCCCAGCAAGAGCTGAAGGTCAGAGCCTGATTATGCTAAGAGGACCATGTTATCCGCAAAAAGCAGAGATGAGATTCTCCTGTCACCAAACTCAACACCCTCCACACCACGGCTGCGCCTAGAAATCCTGTCCATAAAGGTTATGAACAGGACCGGTGACAAAGGGCAGCCCTGGCGGAGTCCAACCCTCACTGGGAACAGGTCCGACTTACTGCCGGCTATGCGGACCAGACTCACACTCCTCTGGTACAGGGACTGAATGGCCCTTAACAAAAGACCATCCACTCCATACTCCTGGAGCGCCCCCCACAGGGTGTCCCTGGGGACACGGTCATAAGCCTTCTCCAAATCCACAAAACACATGTGGATTGGTTGGGCAAACTCCCATGACCCCTCCATCACCCTAGCGAGGGTAGAGCTGGTCCACAGTTCCACGACCAGGACGAAAACCACATTGCTCCTCTTCTATCTGAGGTTCAACTATCGACCGGACCCTCCTCTCCAGTACCCTGGAGTCAGGGGTCGCGTTAACCGGAAATTTCTGGTATTTAACCCTTTTTTTTTTACTCTGACGGAAAGATCTGAAAGGCGCCGGTCATTCTGACAGGTTTGCGTGCGCACCTGCCCGTCCATCAGACCGTCATAGGCAATCACTGAAATGTCCCCACTAACAATTCGAACCAAGGATGCAGAAATAGCGCTGCATCTCCACCAATAACCAGCCCAGACTGAGGTTCTGTGCTGCTGTGCGTGGACCTGATCCAGACGTCCTGTGCTCTGCAGCAGAAGGGGCGGCACTAGCTCAGTTGGAAGAGTGGCCGGTCTGGTAACCGGAGGGTCACCGGTCCGATCCCCAGCTCTGGCTGGGTTAGATTGTCGTTGTGTCCTTGGGCAAGACACTTCACCCAACTTGCCTGTGTGAATGTGAGTGTGACTGTGTGTGAATGTTGGTGGTGGTCAGAAGGGCCGATGGCGCAGAATGGCAGCCTCGCTTCTGTCAGCCTGCCCCAGGGCAGCTGTGGCTACAGACGTCTGTCGTAGTTTACCACCACCAGTGAGAATGACTGTGTGAATGAATAATGCAACTCTGTAAAGCGTCTTTGAGTGACCTAGAAAAGCACTATATAAAACTGATGCATTATTATTATTAAGAACACTGGTCCGCCGGTGCGCATCAGATGTCAGACCTGATCTGCTCAAACGCCCCTTTGCAATCCGGTGCTCAGCGCGCGATCAGATATGGATTAACTACACTTCCTGTTGTAATGCTCTCTCAGAGTAGCGTTCATAGGCTGTGGAGGCTTGTTGACACGCAAAATCTGCTCTGCGAGCCGCATGCAGTGCACACATAGAACTGGACTTCAAACACTCACTCACGCAAGGAGGTCCGCATTAAACAGCAGCGCCAGGTTTTCCCCTGAGTATCTCAATGAAAAATATGTGAACCCCTCATCTCTCTCTCTCTCTCATGATCTCATAATGAACGTTAACATTATACGGTACCTCACCTGCTGCTGCACTTCGCTCAACTCAGAACGGAGTTTTTAGAAATTTCTATATGAAGACTGGCTGATCGACTAATTTAGTGTCTAATCCTATGGATTTATATGCTAAATGGGCCCAGTGTTAGAGTAATAATGCTACTGAAAATGTAATTATTATAATTTTTAAAATTAATATGTGATGGATAAAAATAGATTATGACCGGATTTTTTAAACCCTGTCAGTCAAAATGACGGAAAACTAAAAAGTATAGCGCAACTTAACTTCTGCCTGGAGTAGACCTTTCTAGAGAGGCTGAGGAGTGTGATCCCCCTATAGTTGGAACACACCCTCTGATGGTCCCCCTTCTTAAAAATGGGAACCACCAGCCCGGTCTGCCACTCAACAGGAACTTCCCCCGATGGCCACGCAATGTTGCAGAGACGTGTCAACCACGACAGTCCTACAACATCCATAGCTTGAGATACCCAGGTTGGATCACCCCTGGGGCTCTGCCACTGTGTAGTTTTTTGACTACCTCAGTGACTTCTGCCCCAGATATATATATATATATATATATATATATATATATATATATATATATATATATATATATATATATATATATATATATATATATATACTGTATATCAGGGGTACTCATACTACATACTGTATATCAGGGGTACTCATACTACATACTGTATATCAGGGGTACTCATACAGGTCTAATTTGCCCTGGGAATCCCTGCCAGTGTCAAAACATGTGTGTGTGTGTGTGTGTGTGTGTGTGTGTGTGTGTGTGTGTGTGTGTGTGTGTGTGTGTGTAGAGGACAAAAAACTGAACAAGGCTGCTGCTCTTTTTATGTAGCTTCTTTTTTATTTTTAATGCCAAAGTTGAAAAATAGTAAAGTCACTGTTGCTTCATTCACAGACCCATGAGTATTACCGGTACTAGCAGTGCACATGTACTATGCTAGCATGTAGCTACATAAACAACAAAGGCAGACATCCCTTAAATGTTAATATCCAGGTCATCAAGGCGTTTAAATGCACTGGGAAAATTATTCAGCTTATTTTAAAACCTCAGGCATTTTTCAGTAGAGTCGCTCAGAGAACAGCTGACCATCAGTTACCTTCATGAACATTAGGTTTTTTGCTGCATACGACAGAAGAGTTTACAGGTAAAGGACTTGAATCCAGCTGTTTTCAAAACGGCTCCTCTGTGGGTTCGAACAAGCATTAGGCACTTCATAGCATGCAACTGTCAGTCTTTAATATTTTATTCATAATAAATGAATGAGTGGACACAATAAACAGGAACTGCCTAAGCATGAAGCTTAGACTCTGAAGCACCTGCTGAGGAAGACAAAGCAGCGAGCTGCGGTGTGTGAGTGTCCTAGCCCACGCTATCCGGCCGCTAGCTGAGTGCTAGCCAGCAGCTAGCTAAATGCTAGAAGGCCGCTAGCTAGCAAGGCCAGTTTGGAACCTTTATTCTTTGTATTGGAAGGTTCTCTTCAGCACATGCGAGCTCAAGGTGAAAGTAAAGGGTAGCTACATGGCTTTCAGATTGTCTGAGTGTTTATTAAAATACTGGAATATAACATTCAAGTCAAACTTAAAAAACATACAAAATCTGCATATGTGCTTTACAGTAAGAGGAGCTCACTCAGGTTCCTGGTCTCATGCTCAGTTTTGTTCAAATGAACCCCGCTGACCTCTGGGGGTTCGAGACATAAAAAATGTGTAGCAGTATGAGCAGCAGTTCTAGACCTCTCTACTGGAGCCTTTACGCGCCGTGTCCTCAGCACCTTTTGACTTTAGTCCACAAAGAGGAACAGTGGAGCCTAGGACAGAAACAACCAGACCTTTACCTACATGAACTCTTTACTGTACATCTGAAACTGGCTTTAAAATTATCATTGACTGGTGTCTTCTACACTGTTTCTCATCATCTGAATTAAACCTCTAAAACGTTCTCCGTGATGTTTTCATCTGTATTTTGCTGTGCTGTTTAAATTGAACTCTGTGTTTTAAATCTACAATGTGGTACCTAAAAGTGAGAGCAAGAGTGAAAGAAAGAAAGAGTGTTTGTGCTTCTCTTTTTGTACTTTTTGTCAGTAGAGTTTAGTATTTTTAGCACATCTTAATGAAATGGTTTGTGTTTCTGTTTGTTGTGGTTTAAAGTGATAATATGCAGTTTTGCTTGTTTTGGGCTCCCTCTGGTGTCCGTTTTAAATCACTGCATTACACAAGTTAGCATATTGTTTAAGCTTATAAACGCCTAAATCTAACTGTTGAGAGACAGAGACAGAGACTCCGCCTCCTATTTCCTGGCCACTGTTCATCACTGCTCAGATGCTGGATGTCCTCAGATGGTTTCTGTGTAGCCTGGAAGTAGATTGAGGCTTTCTTCGGCCCAAAGCTTAGCCAATTCTACAGTTCAGCCCTAACAAAGTTATTATTTTGAATCAACCTGTCTGATCTGGTCTAAAGTCAGCCCAAAGAAAGATGCCAACACCTGTACATTGTTTGGTCTGTGTCATGCAACAATATTTAGATAAAGCAACATATGTCACAGTGTCCAGATTTAACCCCCCAAATGTCCACTAAAGTCAGGCTTTTTTTTACCCTGCTTTCAAACCAAGTGTTGACCTTGACTGTTCACCTACAGTATCGTGACAACAAAGCCCGTTTTCACCAGGTCTGGAGCCTCTGATCCTGGTCCAGTGGGGTTTTTTTTGGGTTAAATCTGGGTTACGTCAGACTGGACAAATAAAGCTCAACATCTCAGACTGGTCTACATTAGAAAAATCACACCAAATTCTACCCTTCCTTCAGTAATTGATGTGTTTGACTGGCCGACCTTAAACTTGGTAAAAGCCGTGGTCTGGAGGCTTATCCTGTTTTAAAGCCTGTAAAGGGAAACTGCGAATGGTCAACATTGACCCTATTGCCAGTGTTTGAGTCAGAATTTAAGGCGTGGTAACTGAAGTCATCATTTGATTAACAGTTTAACGTAAATGCATTCATTATATTGACAGAGATCAATATAAAGAATCTGTTCAGCTTTGAAAGAATTAAAGCTTCATGAATGTTAAAATTTCAGATTTTCAGGTTGAGCCTTAATCTAACCGTTTGACATTGTGCTAAAAACCATAGAGGCTGCTCGTGTTTCAGTTTAGAGAAAAGCAGGTATCGTACTACGTTTGAATTCAGATTTACGTCTAGCGGTAACTGAATGAGGGGTTCCAGAGAGCAGAAGCAGAAACAACACTACTTCCTGTCGGTGGATTTTCATCTGGTTTAGTCCAGCATGTCAATATGAAGGTATGAGATCTGAATGTGTTAGTCATCCAGGTGCTGCTCCTCCCATGTGGAGGTCGGAATGGCGCTGTACGGGTCCATAATGACCTTGGCACAGCGGATGATCATGGCCATTAGCAGCAGGCAGAGGAAAGCAACGCCGGCCAGGGTCAGGCCCTGGTCCACGTCCACGAAGGCTGGCTCTGCTGTTCCCTCCACCTCCATGATTGCTGATGTCCACTGCCGTTCTTAAGAGCGCCAACATACCCTGCAGCCATTATAGAGACCTGACTAGAGATGAACACAGAAAGAAAAAAATTCTGATTAATTTTAAAGCAGATTGAAAAAAATTTCAGGGTTAGATGTTATCTCTCAGCCTTAATCTCTCATCTCTCAGCTCTCAGCCCTCATCTCTCAGCCCTCAGTTTTTAACTCTCAGCCGACATCTCCTAGCCATCAGTCCTCATCTCTCAGCCCTAATCTTTCATCCCTCATTTCTCAGCTGTCAGTCCTCATCTCTCAGTCCTCAGCCCTCATCTCTCAGTCCTCTGCCCTCATCTCTCAGTCCTCAGCCCTCATCTCTCAGTCCTTATCTCTCAGCCCTCAACTCTCAGTCCTCATCCCTCATCTATCAGTCCTCATCTCTCAGTCCTTATCTCTCAGCCCTCATCTCTCAGTCCTCTGCCCTCATCTCTCAGCCCTCATCTCTCAGTCCTTATCTCTGTCCTCATCCCTCATCTATCAGTCCTCATCTCTCAGTCCTCATCTCTCAGCCCTCATCTCTCAGCCCTCAGTTTTTAACTCTCAGCCGACATCTCCTAGCTGTTAGTCCTCATCTCTCAGCCCTAATCTTTCATCCCTCATTTCTCAGCTGTCAGTCCTCATCTCTCAGTCCTCAGCTCTCATCTCTCAGTCCTCTGCCCTCATCTCTCAGTCCTTATCTCTCAGTCCTCATCCCTCATCTATCAGTCCTCATCTCTCAGTCCTCATCTCTCAGCCCTCATCTCTCAGTCCTTATCTCTCAGTCCTAAGCCCTCATCTATCAGTCCTCATCTCTCAGTCCTCATCTCTCAGTACTTATCTCTCAGTCCTCATCTCTCAGCCCTCATCTCTCAGTCCTCTGCCCTCATCTCTCAGTCCTCATCTCTCAGTCCTCATCTCTCAGCCCTCATCTCTCAGTCCTCTGCCCTAATCTCTCAGTCCTCATCATTCATTCCTCATCTCTCAGCCCTCATCTCTCAGCCCTCATCTCTCAGTCCTTATCTCTCAGTCCTCATCTCTCAGTCCTCATCCCTCAGCCCTCAGCCCTCAGCCCTCAGCCCTCATCTCTCAGCCTCATCTCTCAGTCCTCAGCCCTCAGTCCTTATCTCTCAGTCCTCATCTCTCAGCCCTCATCTCTCAGTCCTCTGCCCTCATCTCTCAGTCCTCAGCCCTCATCCCTCAGTCCTTATCTCTCAGTCCTCTGCCCTAATCTCTCAGTCCTCATCTCTCAGTCCTCAGCCCTCATCTCTCAGTCCTCATCCTCTGCCCTCATCTCTCAGTCCTCATCTCTCAGCCCTCATCTCTCAGTCCTCTGCCCTCATCTCTCAGCCCTCATCTCTCAGTCCTCTGCCCTCATCTCTCAGCCCTCATCTCTCAGTCCTCAGCCCTCAGTCCTTATCTCTCAGCCCTCAGTCCTCAGCCCTCAGCCCTCAGCCCTCATCTCTCAGCCCTCATCGCTCAGTCCTCTGCCCTCATCTCTCAGCCCTCAATCCTCATCTCTCATCCCTCATCTCTCAGTCCTCATCTCTCAGCCCTCAGCCCTCATCTCTCAGTCCTCAGCCCTCAGTCCTCATCTCTCAGCCCTCATCTCTCAGTCCTCATCCCTCAGCCCTCATCCCTCATCCCTCAGTCCTCATCTCTCAGTCCTCATCTCTCAGCCCTCATCTCTCAGTCCTCTGCCCTTATCTCTCAGTCCTCTGCCCTCATCTCTCAGCCCTCATCTCTCAGTCCTCAACCCTCATCTCTAAGTCCTTATCTCTCAGCCCTCATCTCTCAGTCCTCATCTCTCAGCCCTCATATCTCAGTCCTCTGCCCTCATCTCTCAGCCCACAGCCCTCAGTCCTTATCTCTGTCCTCATCCCTCATCTATCAGTCCTCATCTCTCAGTCCTCATCTCTCAGCCCTCATCTCTCAGCCCTCAGCTCTCAGCCTCTGCCCTCCTCTCTCAGTCCTCATCTCTCAGTCCTCATCTCTCAGCCCTCATCCCTCAGTCCTCTGCCCTCATCTCTCAGCCCTCATCTCTCAGTCCTCAACCCTCATCTCTAAGTCCTTATCTCTCAGCCCTCATCTCTCAGTCCTCTGCCCTAATCTCTAAGTCCTCATCTCTCAGCCCTCATCTGTCAGTCCTCTGCCCTCATCTCTCATCTATCAGCCCTCATCTCTCAGTCCTCATCTGTCAGTCCTCTGCCCTCATCTCTCATTTCTCAGCCCTCATCTCTCAGTCCTCTGCCCTCATCTCTCAGTCCTCTGCCCTCATCCTCTGCCCTCATCTCTCAGTCCTCATCTCTCAGCCCTCATCTCTCAGTCCTCTGCCCTCATCTCTCAGCCCTCATCTCTCAGTCCTCTGCCCTCATCTCTCAGCCCTCATCTCTCAGTCCTCAACCCTCATCTCTCAGTCCTTATCTCTCAGCCCTCATCTCTCAGTCCTCTGCCCTCATCTCTCAGTCCTCATCTCTCAGTACTCATCTCTCAGCCCTCATCTCTCAGTCCTCATCTCTCAGTCCTAAGCCCTCATCTATCAGTCCTCATCTCTCAGTCCTCATCTCTCAGTACTTATCTCTCAGTCCTCATCTCTCAGCCCTCATCTCTCAGTCCTCTGCCCTAATCTCTAAGTCCTCATCTCTCAGCCCTCATCTCTCAGTCCTCTGCCCTCATCTCTCAGCCCTCATCTCTCAGTCCTCTGCCCTCATCTCTCAGTCCTCATCTCTCAGTCCTTATCTCTCAGCCCTCATCTCTCAGCCCTCAGCCCTAATCTCTCAGCCCTCATCTCTCAGTCCTATGCCCTAGCCATCAGTCCTCATCTCTCAGCCCTCATCTCTCAGCCCTCTGCCCTCATCTCTCATCTCAGCCCTCATCTCTCAGTCCTCTGCCCTAATCTCTAAGTCCTCATCTCTCAGCCCTCATCTCTCAGTCCTCTGCCCTCATCTCTCAGCCCTCATCTCTCAGTCCTCTGCCCTCATCTCTCAGTCCTCATCTCTCAGTCCTCATCTCTCAGCCCTCATCTCTCAGTCCTCTGCCCTCATCTCTCAGTCCTCTGCCCTCATCTCTCAGTCCTCATCTCTCAGTCCTCATCTCTCAGCCCTCATCTCTCAGTCCTCTGCCCTCATCTCTCAGTCCTCAGCCCTCAGTCCTTATCTCTCAGCCCTCATCTCTCAGCCCTCATCTCTCAGCCCTCAGCCCTCATCTCTCAGTCCTCAGCCCTCATCTCTCAGTCCTCATCTCTCAGCCCTCATCTCTCAGCCCTCATCTCTCATCCCTCATCCCTCATCTCTCATCCCTCATCTCTCAGCCCTCATCCCTCATCTCTCAGCCCTCATCTCTCAGCCCTCATCTCTCAGTCCTCTGCCCTCATCTCTCAGTCCTCATCTCTCAGTCCTTATCTCTCAGTCCTCTGCCCTCAGTCCTCATCTCTCCGCCCTCATCTCTCAGTCCTCTGCCCTCATCTCTCAGTCCTCAGCCCTCATCTCTCAGTCCTCAGCCCTCAGCCCTCAGTCCTCATCCCTCAGTCCTCATCTCTCAGTCCTCTGCCCTCATCTCTCAGCCCTCATCTCTCAGTCCTCAACCCTCATCTCTCAGTCCTTATCTCTCAGCCCTCAGTCCTCATCCCTCAGTCCTCATCTCTCAGTCCTCTGCCCTCATCTCTCAGTCCTTATCTCTCAGCCCTCATTTCTCAGCCCTCATCTCTCAGTCCTCTGCCCTCATCTCTCAGCCCTCATCTCTCAGTCCTCTGCCCTCATCTCTCAGTCTTCATCTCTCAGTCCTCATCTCTCAGCCCTCATCTCTCAGTCCTCTGCCCTCATCTCTCAGTCCACAGCCCTCAGTCCTTATCTCTCAGTCCTCTGCCCTCATCTCTCAGTCCTCTGCCCTCATCTCTCAGCCCTCATCTCTCAGTCCTCAACCCTCATCTCTAAGTCCTTATCTCTCAGTCCTCATCTCTCAGCCCTCATCTCTCAGTCCTCTGCCCTCATCTCTCAGTCCTCAGCCCTCATCTCTCAGTCCTTATCTCTCAGCCCTCAGTCCTCATCCCTCAGTCCTCATCTCTCAGTCCTCTGCCCTCATCTCTCAGTCCTCATCTCTCAGTCCTCATCTCTCAGTCCTCATCTCTCAGCCCTCATATCTCAGTCCTCTGCCCTCATCTCTCAGTCCTCATCTCTCAGTCCTTATCTCTCAGCCCTCTGCCCTCATCTCTCAGCCCTCATCTCTCAGTCCTCAACCCTCATCTCTAAGTCCTTATCTCTCAGTCCTCATCTCTCAGCCCTCATCTCTCAGTCCTCTGCCCTAATCTCTCAGTCCTCTGCCCTCATCTCTCAGTCCTCATCTCTCAGTCCTCATCCCTCAGTCCTCATCTCTCAGCCCTCATCTCTCAGCCCTCATCCCTCATCTCTCATCCCTCATCTCTCAGCCCTCATCTCTCAGCCTCTGCCCTCATCTCTCAGCCCTCATCTCTCAGTCCTCTGCCCTCATCCCTCAGTCCTCATCTCTCAGTCCTCATCTCTCAGCCCTCATCTCTCAGTCCTCTGCCCTCATCTCTCAGTCCTCTGCCCTCATCTCTCAGTCCTCTGTCCTCATCTCTCAGTCCTCATCTCTCAGCCCTCATCTCTGTCCTCTGCCCTTATCTCTCAGTCCTCTGCCCTCATCTCTCAGTCCTCATCTCTCAGCCCTCATCTCTCAGCCCTCATCTCTCAGTCCTCTGCCCTCATCTCTCAGCCCTCATCTCTCAGTCCTCTGCCCTCATCTCTCAGCCCTCATCCCTCAGTCCTCATCCCTCATCTCTCAGTCCTTATCTCTCAGCCCTCATCCTCATCCCTCAGTCCTCATCTCTCTGTCCTCTGCCCTCATCTCTCAGTCCTCTGCCCTCATCTCTCAGTCCTCATCTCTCAGCCCTCATCTCTCAGTCCTCTGCCCTCATCTCTCAGCCCTCTGTCAGTCCTCTGCCCTCATCTCTCATTTCTCAGCCCTCATCTCTCAGTCCTCTGCCCTCATCTCTCAGTCCTCTGTCCTCATCTCTCAGTCCTCATCTGTCAGCCCTCATCTCTGTCCTCAGCCCTCATCTCTCAGTCCTCTGCCCTCATCTCTCAGCCCTCATCTCTCAGTCCTCACCCCTCATCTCTCAGTCCTCATCTCTCAGTCCTCATCTCTCAGCCCTCATCTCTCAGTCCTCTGCCCTCATCTCTCAGTCCTCAGCCCTCATCTCTCAGCCCTCAGCCCTCATCTCTCAGCCCTCATCTCTCAGCCCTCTGCCCTCATCTCTCAGCCCTCATCTCTCCGTCCTTATCTCTCAGTCCTCATCCCTCATCTATCAGTCCTCATCTCTCAGTCCTCATCCTCAGCCCTCATCTCTCAGTCCTCATCTCTCAGTCCTCATCTCTCAGCCCTCATCTCTCAGTCCTCTGCCCTCATCTCTCAGTCCTCAGCCCTCAGTCCTCAACCCTCATCTCTAAGTCCTTATCTCTCAGCCCTCATCTCTCAGTCCTCTGCCCTAATCTCTAAGTCCTCATCTCTCAGCCCTCATCTGTCAGTCCTCTGCCCTCATCTCTCATCTATCAGCCCTCATCTCTCAGTCCTCATCTGTCAGTCCTCTGCCCTCATCTCTCATTTCTCAGCCCTCATCTCTCAGTCCTCAGCCCTCATCTCTCAGTCCTCTGCCCTCATCTCTCAGCCCTCATCCCTCATCCTCAGCCCTCATCCCTCAGTCCTCTGCCCTCATCTCTCAGCCCTCATCTCTCAGTCCTCATCTCTCAGCCCTCATCTCTCAGTCCTCTCCCTCAGTCCTTATCTCTCAGCCCTCATTTCTCAGCCCTCATCTCTCAGTCCTCATCTCTCAGCCCTCACTCTCAGTCCTCTGCCCTCATCTCTCAGTCCTCAGCTCTCATCCTCAGCCCTAATCTCTCAGCCCTCATCTCTCAGTCCTCTGCCCTCATCTCTCAGCCCTCATCTCTCAGCCCTCATCTCTCAGTCCTCTGCCCTCATCTCTCAGCCCTCATCCCTCAGCCCTCAGCCCTCAGCCCTCAGCCCTCATCTCTCAGTCCTCTGCCCTAATCTCTAAGTCCTCATCTCTCAGCCCTCATCTCTGTCCTCTGCCCTCATCTCTCAGTCCTCTGCCCTCATCTCTCAGCCCTCATCTCTCAGCCCTCAACCCTCATCTCTCAGCCCTCATCTCTCAGTCCTCATCTCTCAGCCCTCATCTCTCAGTCCTCTGCCCTAATCTCTCAGTCCTCATCATTCATTCCTCATCTCTCAGCCCTCATCTCTCAGTCCTCAGCCCTCATCTCTCAGTCCTCTGCCCTCATCTCTCAGTCCTCTGTCCTCATCTCTCAGTCCTCATCTGTCAGCCCTCATCTCTGTCCTCTGCCCTCATCTCTCAGTCCTCTGCCCTTATCTCTCAGTCCTCATCTCTCAGCCCTCATCTCTCAGTCCTCTGCCCTCATCTCTCAGCCCTCATCTCTCAGTCCTCTGCCCTCATCTCTCAGTCCACAGCCCTCAGTCCTTATCTCTCAGTCCTCTGCCCTAATCTCTCAGTCCTCATCTCTCAGCCCTCATCTCTCAGTCCTCTGCCCTAATCTCTCAGTCCTCATCACTCAGTCCTCATCTCTCAGCCCTCATCTCTCAGTCCTCAGCCCTCATCTCTCAGCCCTCAGCCCTCATCTCTCAGCCCTCATCTCTCAGTCCTCATCCCTCAGCCCTCATCCCTCAGCCCTCAGCCCTCAGCCCTCAGCTCTCAGCCCTCAGTTTTTAACTCTCAGCCGACATCTCCTAGCTGTTAGTCCTCATCTCTCAGCCCTAATCTTTCATCCCTCATTTCTCAGCTGTCAGTCCTCATCTCTCAGTCCTCAGCTCTCATCTCTCAGTCCTCTGCCCTCATCTCTCAGTCCTTATCTCTCAGTCCTCATCTCTCAGCCCTCATCTCTCAGTCCTCTGCCCTAATCTCTCAGCCCTCATCTCTCAGTCCTCTGCCCTCATCTCTCAGTCCTCATCTCTCAGTCCTCATCTCTCAGCCCTCATCTCTCAGTCCTCTGCCCTCATCTCTCATCCCTCATCCCTCATCCCTCAGCCCTCATCTCTCAGCCCTCATCTCTCAGTCCTCTGCCCTCATCTCTCAGTCCTCTGCCCTCATCTCTCAGTCCTCATCTCTCAGTCCTCATCTCTCAGCCCTCATCTCTCAGTCCTCTGCCCTAATCTCTCAGCCCTCATCTCTCAGTCCTCTGCCCTCATCTCTCAGTCCTCACCTCTCAGCCCTCATCTCTCAGTCCTCTGCCCTCATCTCTCAGCCCTCATCTCTCAGTCCTCTGCCCTCATCTCTCAGCCCTCATCTCTCAGTCCTCTGCCCTCATCTCTCAGTCCTCATCTCTCAGTCCTCATCTCTCAGCCCTCATCTCTCAGTCCTCATCTCTCAGTCCTCATCTCTCAGCCCTCATCTCTCAGTCCTCTGCCCTCATCTCTCAGTCCTCAGTCCTCATCTCTCAGTCCTCATCTCTCAGTCCTCAGCCCTCAGTCCTTATCTCTCAGCCCTCATCTCTCAGCCCTCATCTCTCAGTCCTCTGCCCTCATCTCTCAGCCCTCATCTCTCAGTCCTCTGCCCTCATCTCTCAGCCCTCATCTCTCAGTCCTCATCCTCAGCCCTCATCTCTCAGTCCTTATCTCTCAGCCCTCAGCCCTCAATCCTCATCCCTCAGTCCTCATCTCTCAGTCCTCTGCCCTCATCTCTCAGTCCTTATCTCTCAGCCCTCATTTCTCAGCCCTCATCTCTCAGTCCTCTGCCCTCATCTCTCAGCCCTCATCTCTCAGTCCTCTGCCCTCATCTCTCAGTCCTCATCTCTCAGTCCTCATCTCTCAGCCCTCATCTCTCAGTCCTCTGCCCTCATCTCTCAGTCCTCATCTCTCAGTCCTTATCTCTCAGTCCTCATCTCTCAGTCCTCATCTCTCAGCCCTCATCTCTCAGCCCTCAGTTTTTAACTCTCAGCCGACATCTCCTAGCCATCAGTCCTCATCTCTCAGCCCTCATCCCTCAGCCCTCATCTCTCAGCCCTCATTTCTCAGCCCTCATCTCTCAGTCCTCTGCCCTCATCTCTCAGTCCACAGCCCTCAGTCCTTATCTCTCAGTCCTCTGCCCTAATCTCTCAGTCCTCATCTCTCAGTCCTCTGCCCTAATCTCTAAGTCCTCATCTCTCAGCCCTCATCTCTCAGTCCTCTGCCCTCATCTCTCAGCCCTCATCGCTCAGTCCTCTGCCCTCATCTCTCAGCCCTCAATCCTCATCTCTCATCCCTCATCTCTCAGTCCTCATCTGTCAGTCCTCTGCCCTCATCTCTCATTTCTCAGCCCTCATCTCTCAGTCCTCTGCCCTCATCTCTCAGTCCTCTGTCCTCATCTCTCAGTCCTCATCTGTCAGCCCTCATCTCTGTCCTCTGCCCTCATCTCTCAGTCCTCTGCCCTCATCTCTCAGTCCTCATCTCTCAGCCCTCATCTCTCAGTCCTCAGCCCTCATCTCTCAGTCCTTATCTCTCAGCCCTCATCTGTCAGTCCTCTGCCCTCATCTTTCAGCCCTGTCTTCTTCCGGCTCTTAAGGAGAATGGTCACTTTTTCTTCTCTCCCTTCCTCCCCGGTCTGCCTGCTGCTTTTGTCTTGTCAAACCTAACTGGAAGCGATCATCTCAGTCATACTGGAGAAGATTGATGTCAAGTCAAGCCTGTAGAAAGCAATAGGAACCATTATGGGAGCACCTTATGGCACAGGGACAGTAAAGGGGGATGGACAGCACTGTGTCGGTTTTGTCCACAGATAGATATCATATATACATTGCTAGATGCCCTATGTGGGAGTCGACAGCATCCCTACACGGCGGCCATCTTACTTCGGACAGCTGACGTTCTCTATGGTAGCAGATGGAAGGTGTAGCGTAATATAACCTGATTTTATCGTTATAGTACGGACACACTTCTACAAGGTTATCAGCAAAGTTTTGTCGGTTTTATGCCAAGCACTGTTAGCTACCTTCACTCAACTGACGGTTATGCAGGCATCTAGATTCTCTTTGATTCAAAGGGAGACCTACGTACGTATATTTGAAAGGTATAACCCAGAAGCTGACTTAGACTTCAGTTATTTTATTAAAGAAAACAGATTAAATAAACAGACAGACATGAGGTAGGTAGTTGCATCTTAAGAGATTCTTCTGATGTTATTAAGCTGAGAGTTAATGACGAGAGCCCGTGATATGTTAATATCTAGGGATCTCGGCTAGTGAGGAGGGGAGCTGAGCTAACTGGATCGAGTGTTATTTATCAATAGCCTCGGTTTTACCAGATCGGGTGGTACCTTGCTGAACCGCTCCAGATCGCCTCGGCGTGGAGATGTAGGAGGTTCGTCGAGTGAGCGTTGTCGGACGAACCTCGGAGTTGTCCCCGGGACCCGAAGACCGGTCCGAGGCACGGAGGTGTCTGTCGAGTCGGTCTAGCTGGTCCATGATCGGCTGGTGCAGAGGCTAACCGGCTTTCCCATGGCAGGTGAAAAGAAGCAGACAGATGGTGTCTGACTTCTTAGCCGGAGCAATGTTGTCATCGACCGGTGAGGCTGGCTACTCACGAGCTCGGTCGGCACAGAGGCCTTCCGTGTAGCGGAGGAAAACGGAGGCTGTGTTCTCTCGTCGTGGGGTTGACGAGAACTCAAGAGACTCAGCTCTTCCAGGCAGGAAGTTGGGACGTGGCCCGGTTTGGACGCGTGGACCAATGGGAACGGAGTTACCAAGTCACGTGATTCTCGTCATTAGAAACCCAGGAAGTTTAATGGATTATAAATATGTTTTAACCCTTTAGCAAAAGTAGAAACCATAAAATAATACTGATGCAACATCAACATTCATGAATACTGGAAGAAGATGAATTAATCATATTAAGACATTTCTGGACAGTGGATTAAAAGGTAGTGTCTTTAGAATGAGACATCAAAGAGTTCTTAAGTTTAATTATTAATTAAAGGAAATCTTGAGTCTTCCGACACGACCGGTCCTGGAAGGAATGTTGATTCAGGTTACAACATAATAAAAGAGTCATTTTAATCCAAGTTATTAGGAAAAAGATGAGTTATTGTTGTGATGAACCAAGGGGTCAGAAATCAGAGATAGTAACGCTTTGCCAGCGCTACAAAGGTGAGCATCAACTGAACTAAAAGTACTCTTAACTCAATGAAAAATGAACAGATTTACAAACGGGTTACTTTCTTACAAACCTTATTATGTGTAGACTTGAATGTGATACTTTTACAATTTATAAGTTTCTCAACCATTATCGATAAATTTTGCTATATATTCACAGCCTGTGACAAACCAAACCGTTTGAAAATCGGTTAAAAATTGAGCAAGTTAGAGATATGTAATAGTGCATGCACCATTGACACCAATATGAAAGGGGGCAGCTGTCTGCCACCAGCGTAGGGACGTCAGGGTCCATTGACGAACAGCGCGGGTAAGATATCTAGTAATATGATATCTATGGTTTTGTCTATCCACAGCCCAAAGGGAGAATCTGAATTGGATTGTTTGTCCTCAGACTTGCTCACAACATCAGACAAACATCTAAAATACCAGAGGCAGCCGTTAAGACCAGCTCTTGAACTGTGTGGACATTTCTGCTGCTGTGGAGTGCAACCACTGAGCTGACTGACAGGGCATGGCCCAAAATGTTTGTTCTACAATAGTTTCTATTTGATGAAAAAATGTTAATGGGTGTTCAGTACTTATTATTCAAATAATGATTCACTGTGCATTTATTTCACATTGTGTAGTTTTTTTTTTTTCTGATGATTTTATGTTTTATTCTGAAATGTGCATATTTTTTTAATTTTTTTTTTTATAGATATGTTTATTGACTTTACAGATATAAAGAGTACAGGTGATACAGAAAGGTTACATTTTTCTCTTTTTCCTCCTTTTTTCTTTCTCCCCCTTCCCTTCCCCTTACATTGTGTAGTTTTAAAGCAGCACTGAGCGACTTTTAACCAGTAGGGGGCAGTAGGAGGATACGATTAAAAGTTTCACTTTTACTGTCGTAAATCATCTCACGCTTGAACTATTTCCAGCCCAGTCTGCGACAGCTTTCAGCTGATAATCTGTCAGAGAAGTTGTTGTTTTTACAGGGGGTCAACCTGTCCACTTCATAATCATCCTCCTCTCTCTTGTTTTGTTGTTTTTACCTTCCGGCTTCACTGTGCTCTAGTCAGCTCGCGGAGACATTCAGGTCTTGTCAGGTTCGGGCTGAATTATTAATATATTTATTTATCTGTGAGGTGGTGTTGAGGAAATCTTTCAGAACATTATTTTCAACCTGTGGTTAATAATCAGACTGTGAAATGCTTGCTGAAACAATCCCTCCTCGGCAGGAGTCCTCCCTTAGCATTCTTAGACCGATTCTGCCGTAAAGTAGAAGGTTACATCATCATCTTAGGCTCGGGTCGAGCCCCAAAACTGTCTAGTGCGGTATCTGGCCAGTAGAGGGATGCAGAGTGCTGTCAAACATGAAACTGGTCAAGTTTCTAACTAAATAATCATTGAGATCAATTTTAATGCTCTAACTTAAAGTGTTAAAAACTGCTCAGTATTGCTTTAAGTTATATTTATTATTTGTTTATTGGTTCACTTTGGAAATTCTACTTAGTTTAGTTTCTATTAGTATTGCCTATGATATTTTCAACATATTGTGAAAGGGTATGATTAACATTAATGATGACATCTGTACAGTTTATTCAAATTCTAAAACTTTTTTTCTTTGCTGTTTCAAAGGTTTTTTGTAAGTAAAGTAAGTAAGTAAAGTTTATTTATATAGCACCTTTCACAGAAAAAAATCACAAAGTGCTTCACAAAAAACAGAATCAAACATGATAAAAAACCAAATAAAATCAATAAAACAAACAAAATATTACAAATCAAAATCATTAAATAACTTGCTAAAGGCTACAAAAGACCTTACACCTTTCTACAAACTGGAAAATAAATGATGAAAAGGAATGATTGCCTGGTTACTGAGTGGAATCCTATTGAAATTACTCTGGGAGATGTTTGTCTCTTTCAAGTGGGGAGATCAAAGAATAAATGACTTGACAGCCCTCATCTCTCTGTCCTCAGCCCACAGTCTTATTTTCTCAAACCCTAATCTCTCAGCCATCAGACGTCATGTCTCAGTCCTCTACCTTCTGTCATCTGCTGTCTGTCTTCAGCCCTTTGTTCCCTGTCCTTAGTCCTCGGTTCTCAGCCTTCTGTCCTCAGCCTGATTACAGTGATAACATGGTGCCAACACACTTAATAAATGTGCAAAAAATTTGCCAAAAATGTACAGATTATTTAAAATTACCATTAGATAGCGCTCCAGCTAAAGGAATAATTAAACCAGTGGTTCCCAATTAGTGGGGCGGGCCCCCCTGGGGGGGCGCGAGGGGTTTAAAGAGGGCGCGGGATGAAAGAGAATTAATTATTTTTTGGCACATTTTCTTCATAATAGAATGCTAAACCACTCCCAGTCGCTAGGTGGCAGCACTGTTCAATCTAATCAATAGGCTTCCCTTTTAACCCAGCAGAAGTAGACCAACAACAAACCCAAACATACATGTCACTGCCCGGTCTGTAACGGAAGCACGATCGGTTCTGCGCATGTGCGAAATGTCTACATCCGCTGAAGCTTTTTACAGTAATTATGGGTCAGAGTATCTGTTAAGATGTTAACAGTAATAAGTATTTATTAAAAAGTTTACAATAATGACAACGTTTCATACAATGTCGAAGAAAATCAAAAATAAAAAGGGAGTTATAGAGCAGGACGGCCCGATCTTTACTGCGCATGCGCAAAGTTGGACGGTACGGATCAGGTCTACCCGATCGGTTCTGCGCATGTGCAGAACGCGTGTACTCGCAGTGAAGTATTTTACGGTAGTTACGGTTCAGAGTGTCTTTTAAGGTGTTAACAAGTATAAAATAAATCTATATACATACATAATGTATTAAAATGTTCATACACGTAGGTATACATTGTTTAAATGGTCCGCGCAGTCGAGAAAGAGGCAAAGCTGTTGGTAAAAGCTAAGGGCTAACTGGGAGCTAACTGTCTCATTCAAAAGACTTGAATGTCACTAAGTTGGCGAACAGAGGAAGTGACGTAGGCTTCGCGCATGCGCAGAACTGATCGTGCTTCCGGTTACAGATCGGGCAGTGACACACACACACACAGGTACCCAGTGTACAGAGTGACAGCGCTGATGGAGGATCAGAGGTGGAGAAGTTTACGACTTTGAAAAGAAAATGGTGGCGACACAAGAGGCAAGTAGTGACAGTAGCCTGTAAAAGAAAAAGACTAGAAAATATGACAAAGCCTACATAGTGCTAGAATTTACTGTGAACACGGTCAGAAATGAGGAAAGACCCGTTTGTGTTTTATGCCTAAAAACCTCGACAGCCGACAGTATGAAACCTAACAAGTTAAAGCGGCACTCGGAGACCTCACACCTCAGCTATATTAACAAGCCCCTGGACTTTTTGTAAAGAAAAGTTGAAGAGTATCGCCAACAGTGTGGTTAAAAATGTTAAACTGAAAAAATTATTTGAGGTTTTGAAAAAGAATTAGATGTTGAAGTGGATAAAAAAGCTTTGAATAAGTTAATAAACTAAACTTTGAAACAGTTTTAAAGTGTTGAAGCTCATTTCTTAATTTGATTAGATAATCATATTTGTGGTGCCAGAAACCATATCCAGTAGTTTTTACAGATAAATAATTAAATACTCTCTGGTTCTATATCATATTTCAATTCGGGGGGTGGGGGGCAATTCTTTTCTTACCCCAAACAGGGGGCATAACAGAAAATAATTAGGAACCACTGAATTAAACCCTTTTTTTAACATCTAACTTTTCCTGAAAAATATTCTGCAAACAGAAAAACTATATGAATATTAAGAAATGAATCAGAACATATTAAAGGCAATAAATGTAATAAATATAATGGAACAATGTATCATAGTAATTTTTTCAAAAAAATTTTTTTTATAGGAGAAAAGAAGAGAATTAGAGGGAGCACATTCTTTACATCATGTTATACTTTAAATTGACACAAAAGGTCGTCAGTCCAGGACGTCAATAATGAAGTTGAAACCAGCAGCAGCTACACGCTCATGATAGCTTACTGTTTTTTAGCCTTTTCCATGAATATGAATCCATACACTCATCAGCTGTGATTGGTGAAGCTAAGGCACCACACAAACCATGAGTTAAATGATAAAAACACTTCACTTTAAAGGTTAGAAGCTTAGTCAACATGCCTCAGCTGTAACTTGTCTGGAGATGCAGGGGACCTGTTGGGTCCGTGTCCTTCAGCACCTCAATTACTGGGACGATCTTGTAAAAGCTTTTTTCTCAACACTAAGAAAATTCAATTTGTCTTCTCTTTTTATACATGAAGAATTTGTGGACACAAATTGCGTTGGATTTGTACTCACCAGTCAAGCCACAGGAAGTCTCTGCACATCACATTTTAATGGTAGGTGTCTGAGCAGTGAGTTCAGAGATGGATCCATGGAGGCAGATGGGACATCCCTCTGCTCGGATCAGGCTATTTTCCTACACAGTGGAAAGAAATTAAAATAGATTTCTGTCAAATTGGTATCATCTGTCTTCACATGAGTCATAGAACAATGTTTAATTTACTCTAAGGTTTTTGCTTCCAGGAATAATAAAAATAGAATGTTTAAAACGCTATCAACATGCATTTTCTCCTGAGAGATCAATAAAGAAAACCTGAACCTGTAAACCAGTCAGTTTAGTGTGAATCTCACCCAGTGGGAGGGGAGGACCTCCCCCTGAGGGCTTTATAGAAGAGGAGCAGTTCAATTCAATTCAATTTCATTCAGATTAGCTCAGTTTAAAGTGTCAAATTGTTTAATACGCACAATAAAATTGGGCCACAGGCTGCTGCAGGACTGCAGAGATGTGACACTGCACCTGCTACGTACCTGCACCCAAAGCCCTGTGTGTGGTGATGTGATGCAGCAGGAGGAGGGAAATGTCCAGGGACGGGGAGGTAAGACCAGGCCTGGAGTGGCTAATCGGGAGGGTCTGGGTAATTCCTGGTGGGCCTCTCTGATTTTTGGGCCACAAGGGCTGGTGTTGTCTACTTTTTTTATTTTTTTGGGCCGGTGTATGGGTTGATCACGTACGCTGCTACACTGTCCCCGGCCCGCCTCTATGGCCACTTGTAGGTCTCGATTCTTCTTCTTCTCCGGGCGCACCCTGACGTAACCCTTCAGGTGACTCAGGGTGGTGCGGAGAAGGCTAGAACTCAAAACAGAAAAACTCTGGAAACAGACTCCCCTAAATGAGCGACAACAGCACACTTTTCACTACAACATGCTGTTTGCGGTCATAACCCCGCAGTCAGAAGCAAGATCAGCACCAAGCTTCAGCAGGTAGGATTACTCACAAGTGAATATTATAAAAATTATTCGGCGGCTCCCTCCAAAAAAACAGACAACACCGACCCTTGCGGCCCAAAAATCAGAGAGGCCCACCGGGAATTATCCAGACCTCCCGATTAGCCACTCCGGGCCTGTATGTATGTGTATATACAGTATATATATGTGTGTGTGTGTGTGCATACCCTAGTGACTCGATCATTTACACCAGTGACTCCATCATTTACACCATTGACTCCATCATTTACACCATTGACTCCATCATTTACACCAGTGACTCCATCATTTACACCATTGACTCCATCATTTACACCACTGACTCCATCATTTACACCATTGACTCCATCATTTACACCACTGACTCCATCATTTACACCATTGACTCCATCATTTACACCACTGACTCCATCATTTACACCATTGACTCCATCATTTACACCATTGACTCCATCATTTACACCATTGACTCCATCATTTACACCACTGACTCCATCATTTACACCATTGACTCCATCATTTACACCAGTGACGTTATCATTTACCCCAGTGACTTCATCATTTACACCAATGACTGTTCTTTACACCAGTGACTCCATCATTTACACCAGTGACTCCATCATTTACACCAGTCACTCCATCATTTATGCCAGTGACTCCATCATTTACACCAGTGACTCCATCATTTACACCATTGACGCCATCATTTACACCAGTGACTCCATCATTTGCACAATTGACTCAATCATTTACACCAGTGACTCCATCATTTACACCAGTGACTCCATCATTTACACCAGTGACTCCATCATTTACACCAGTGACTCCATCATTTACACCATTGACTCCATCATTTACACCAGTGACTCCATCATTTACACCAATGACTGTTCTTTACACCAGTGACTCCATCATTTACACCAGTGACTCCATCATTTGCACCATTGACTCCATCATTTACAACATTGACTCCATAATTTACACCAGTGACTTTATCATTTACCCCAGTGACTCCATCATTTGCACCAGTGACTTTATCATTTACCCCAGTGACTTCATCATTTACACCAATGACTGTTCTTTACACCAGTGACTCCATCATTTACACCAGTGACTTCATCATTCACACCAGTGACTCCATCATTTACACCATCGACTCCATCATTTACACCAGTGACTCCATCATTTACGCCACTGACTCCATCATTTACACCATTGACTCCATCCTTTACACCATTGACTCCATCATTTACACCACTGACTCCATCATTTACACCAGTGACTCCATCATTTACACTATTGACTCCATCCTTTACACCATTGACTCCATCATTTACACCATTGACTCCATCATTTACACCATTGACTCCATCATTTACACCATTGACTCCATCATTTACAACATTGACTCCATCATTTACACCAGTGACTTTATCATTTACCCCAGTGACTTCATCATTTACACCATTGACTCCATCATTTGCACCAGTGACTTCATCATTTACACCAATGACTGTTCTTTACACCAGTGACTCCATCATTTACACCAGTGACTCCATCATTTGCACCATTGACTCCATCATTTACAACATTGACTCCATAATTTACACCAGTGACTCCATCATTTACGCCACTGACTCCATCATTTACACCATTGACTCCATCGTTTACACCACTGACTCCATCATTTACACCACTGACTCCATCATTTACACCAGTCACTCCATCATTTACACTATTGACTCCATCCTTTACACCATTGACTCCATCATTTACACCATTGACTCCATCATTTACACCATTGACTCCATCATTTACACCATTGACTCCATCATTTACAACATTGACTCCATCATTTACACCAGTGACTTTATCATTTACCCCAGTGACTTCATCATTTACACCATTGACTCCATCATTTGCACCAGTGACTTCATCATTTACACCAATGACTGTTCTTTACACCAGTGACTCCATCATTTACACCAGTGACTCCATCATTTGCACCATTGACTCCATCATTTACAACATTGACTCCATAATTTACACCAGTGACTTTATCATTTACCCCAGTGACTCCATCATTTACAACACTGACTCCATCATTTACCCCAGTGACTCCATCATTTATACAAATGACTGTTCTTTACACCAGTGACTCCTTCATTTACACCAGTGACTCCATCATTTACACCAGTGACTCTATCATTTACACCATTGACTCCATCATTTACACCAATGACTGTTCTTTACACCAGTGACTCCATCATTTACACCAGTGACTCCATCATATACACCAGTGACTCCATCATTTACACCAGTGACTCCATCATTTACACCATTGACTCCATCATTTACACCAGTGACGTTATCATTTGCACCATTGACTCCATCATTTACACCAGTGACTTTATCATTTACACCAGTGACTCCATCATTTACACCACTGACTCCATCATTTACACCATTGACTCCATCATTTACACCAGTGACTCCATCATTTACACCATTGACTCCATCATTTACACCAGTGACGTTATCATTTGCACCATTGACTCCATCATTTACACCAGTGACTTTATCATTTACACCAGTGACTCCATCATTTACACCAATGACTCCATCATTTACAACACTGACTCCATCATTTACCCCAGTGACTCCATCATTTATACAAATGACTGTTCTTTACACCAGTGACTCCTTCATTTACACCAGTGACTCCATCATTTACACCAGTGACTCCATCATTTACACCAGTGACTCCATCATTTACACCATTGACTCCATCATTTACACCAGTGACGTTATCATTTGCACCATTGACTCCATCATTTACACCAGTGACTTTATCATTTACACCAGTGACTCCATCATTTACACCAATGACTCCATCATTTACAACACTGACTCCATCATTTACCCCAGTGACTCCATCATTTATACAAATGACTGTTCTTTACACCAGTGACTCCTTCATTTACACCAGTGACTCCATCATTTACACCAGTGACTCCATCATTTACACCAGTGACTCCATCATTTACACCATTGACTCCATCATTTACACCAGTGACGTTATCATTTGCACCATTGACTCCATCATTTACACCAGTGACTTTATCATTTACACCAGTGACTCCATCATTTACACCAATGACTCCATCATTTACAACACTGACTCCATCATTTACCCCAGTGACTCCATCATTTATACAAATGACTGTTCTTTACACCAGTGACTCCTTCATTTACACCAGTGACTCCATCATTTACACCAGTGACTCCATCATTTACACCAGTGACTCCATCATTTACACCATTGACTCCATCATTTACACCAGTGACGTTATCATTTGCACCATTGACTCCATCATTTACACCAGTGACTTTATCATTTACACCAGTGACTCCATCATTTACACCAATGACTCCATCATTTACAACACTGACTCCATCATTTACCCCAGTGACTCCATCATTTATACAAATGACTGTTCTTTACACCAGTGACTCCTTCATTTACACCAGTGACTCCATCATTTACACCAGTGACTCCATCATTTACACCAGTGACTCCATCATTTACACCATTGACTCCATCATTTACACCAGTGACGTTATCATTTGCACCATTGACTCCATCATTTACACCAGTGACTTTATCATTTACACCAGTGACTCCATCATTTACACCAATGACTCCATCATTTACAACACTGACTCCATCATTTACCCCAGTGACTCCATCATTTATACAAATGACTGTTCTTTACACCAGTGACTCCTTCATTTACACCAGTGACTCCATCATTTACACCAGTGACTCCATCATTTACACCAGTGACTCCATCATTTACACCATTGACTCCATCATTTACACCAGTGACGTTATCATTTGCACCATTGACTCCATCATTTACACCAGTGACTTTATCATTTACACCAGTGACTCCATCATTTACACCAATGACTCCATCATTTACAACACTGACTCCATCATTTACCCCAGTGACTCCATCATTTATACAAATGACTGTTCTTTACACCAGTGACTCCTTCATTTACACCAGTGACTCCATCATTTACACCAGTGACTCCATCATTTACACCAGTGACTCCATCATTTACACCATTGACTCCATCATTTACACCAGTGACGTTATCATTTGCACCATTGACTCCATCATTTACACCAGTGACTTTATCATTTACACCAGTGACTCCATCATTTACACCAATGACTCCATCATTTACAACACTGACTCCATCATTTACCCCAGTGACTCCATCATTTATACAAATGACTGTTCTTTACACCAGTGACTCCTTCATTTACACCAGTGACTCCATCATTTACACCAGTGACTCCATCATTTACACCAGTGACTCCATCATTTACACCATTGACTCCATCATTTACACCAGTGACGTTATCATTTGCACCATTGACTCCATCATTTACACCAGTGACTTTATCATTTACACCAGTGACTCCATCATTTACACCAATGACTCCATCATTTACAACACTGACTCCATCATTTACCCCAGTGACTCCATCATTTATACAAATGACTGTTCTTTACACCAGTGACTCCTTCATTTACACCAGTGACTCCATCATTTACACCAGTGACTCCATCATTTACACCAGTGACTCCATCATTTACACCATTGACTCCATCATTTACACCAGTGACGTTATCATTTGCACCATTGACTCCATCATTTACACCAGTGACTTTATCATTTACACCAGTGACTCCATCATTTACACCAATGACTCCATCATTTACAACACTGACTCCATCATTTACCCCAGTGACTCCATCATTTATACAAATGACTGTTCTTTACACCAGTGACTCCTTCATTTACACCAGTGACTCCATCATTTACACCAGTGACTCTATCATTTACACCATTGACTCCATCATTTACACCAATGACTGTTCTTTACACCAGTGACTCCATCATTTACACCAGTGACTCCATCATTTACACCATTGACTCCATCATTTACACCAGTGACGTTATCATTTACACCACTGACTCCATCATTTACACCAGTGACTCCATCATTTATGCCAGTGACTCCATCATTTACACCAGTGACTTTATCATTTACACCAGTGACTCCATCATTTACACCAATGACTCCATCATTGGCCCTGCGATGGACTGGCGACCTGTCCAGGGTGTCCCCCGCCTCTCGCCCCTTGAACGCTGGAGATAGGCACCAGCTGCCCCGCGACCCTCTGTGGAGGAATAAGCGGCTACAGACAATGGATGGATGGATGGACTCCATCATTTACAACACTGACTCCATCATTTACCCCAGTGACTCCATCATTTATACAAATGACTGTTCTTTACACCAGAGACTCCTTCATTTACACCAGTGACTCCATCATTTACACCAGTGACTTTATCATTTACACCATTGACTCCATCATTTACACCAGTGACTCCATCATTTACACCATTGACTCTATCATTTACACCAGTGACTCCATCATTTACACCACTGACTCCATCATTTACACCACTGACTCCATCATTTGCACCATTGACTCCATCATTTACAACATTGACTCCATCATTTACACCAGTGACTTTATGATTTACCCCAGTGACTTCACCATTTACACCATTGACTCCATCATTTGCACCATTGACTTTATCATTTACCCCAGTGACTTCATCACTTACACCAATGACTGTTCTTTACACCAGTGACTCCATCATTTACACCAGTGACTCCATCATTTGCACCATTGACTCCATCATTTACAACATTGACTCCATCATTTACACCAGTGACTCCATCATTTACACCATTGACTTCATCATTTACACCAGTGACCCCATCATTTGCACCATTGACTCCATCATTTACACCAGTGACTCCATCATTTACACCAGTGACTCCATCATTTACACCATTGACTCCATCATTTACACCAGTGACTCCATCATTTACACCAATGACTCCATCATTTACAACACTGACTCCATCATTTACCCCAGTGACTCCATCATTTATACAAATGACTGTTCTTTACACCAGTGACTCCTTCATTTACACCAGTGACTCCATCATTTACACCAGTGACTTTATCATTTACACCATTGACTCCATCATTTACACCAATGACTGTTCTTTACACCAGTGACTCCATCATTTACACCAGTGACTCCATCATTTACACCATTGACTCCATCATTTACACCAGTGACGTTATCATTTACACCACTGACTCCATCATTTACACCAGTGACTCCATCATTTATGCCAGTGACTCCATCATTTACACCAGTGACTTTATCATTTACACCAGTGACTCCATCATTTACACCAATGACTCCATCATTGGCCCTGCGATGGACTGGCGACCTGTCCAGGGTGTCCCCCGCCTCTCGCCCCTTGAACGCTGGAGATAGGCACCAGCTGCCCCGCGACCCTCTGTGGAGGAATAAGCGGCTACAGACAATGGATGGATGGATGGACTCCATCATTTACAACACTGACTCCATCATTTACCCCAGTGACTCCATCATTTATACAAATGACTGTTCTTTACACCAGTGACTCCTTCATTTACACCAGTGACTCCATCATTTACACCAGTGACTTTATCATTTACACCATTGACTCCATCATTTACACCAATGACTGTTCTTTACACCAGTGACTTCATCATTTACGCCAGTGACTCCTTCATTTACACCAGTGACTTCATCATTTACGCCAGTGACTCCATCATTTACAACACTGACTCCTTCATTTACCCCAGTGACTCCATCATTTATACCAATGACTGTTCTTTACACCAGTGACTCCTTCATTTAAACCAGTGACTTCATCATTTAAGCCAGTGACTCCTTCTTTTACACCTGCTTCTATGTCATTTACACCATTGGCTTCATCATTTACACCAGTTACTTCATATGACCAAACACAGTTGATCCAACCTCCTAGTGCCATGCATGTTGACACTTCTAGATTAATGCTAGAAACACTGCTTCTTGACACTCGAGAACACAGTGATTGTATGAATCCACTAAATACCAAGACCATACATGTGCATTATAAATACATAGAGTCAACCAGTCAGAGATTTCATGTCTCCTTACCTTCTTCTCTCACATCCTGCACAAGCAGCACAACTGCTAAATGTGGGGTTTCTCTGGCTGTGCGCTGAAGAGCTGCTGTGAACGAGAGGGGGAAGGGAGTTTGAGGCAGGTAGAAAGCTGTGGGATGAGGGTTGGTTAATGGAGAAGCAGGACTTAGGCAGGAAAGAAAGAATGATTGGCGTGAATGATGGAGAGTGAAAGGAAAGAGTTAGCTGTGTCTGCAGGATCACTTCTCTGCATAGTGAGCCCCACAGACAGAAGAGCGCTGCACACATCCCCACTCCCTAAGCCCTGCTCCATTCTCACTCACTGTGGGTGCAGCTACATAATTGTCCACAAGAACACTGCAGCTTCTTTGAAAGCTGCCACTTTAGTGCAATCCACAGCTGGGATTGTAAAATATAAAAATGTAAATGTATAGAGAAAATGTGTACATTTTTGTAATTCAGCATTTCACAAAAATGTTTTAAAAAAAAGATTGTTTGCTTTATATAAAGGAATAAGAGATCACGCCTTCTCTTAATAACTAAGCGATTTGCATAAAGTATAGGTTTATTTGATAATAGTAATTTATTTTCATTTATAACTCTTCCCAAGAAAAGAACAAACCCAACAATGAATTGATTCTATAATTAAATGAGGTAAGTGTTTGGATTGGAGTGAAATATACTTCTCTGTCAACCCCAGTGTATCACAGAATCTCTGTTCAGTCAGACACTAACACACAGGTTAAAACTTCAAAAATTAGAATACCATGTAAAAGTTCATTTATTTCAGTAATTCAACGTAACCCTTTAAGACCCGCTGTGACATACTATGAGGTGCCGTATAGGACAAAATCTATCTTTCCCTCACACAAACAACACTACACAAAAAATACTACAAGCATGCACAAACACTACTACAAACATGCACACACTACTACAAGCATGCACAAACACTACTACAAACATGCACACACACTACTACACGCATGCACACACACTTACCAGTTATCCTGGGTCTATTGTAGTAGTGTATGTGAGAGGTAAAACATATCTGCGTGATTTAATGTTTAAAGTTTAAATAAGAGGTAATACTAGAATGGGTGAGAGATCATCCATGTGTATGTGTGTAAAGATACATGTAAGAATGAGAGGACATACATGTCTGTGTATGAGCTTATGTGAATGTGAGCTTTGTACTTGTGTGCGTATGAGCTAATAGTAATGTGTATGAGAGCTTCGTAGTGTGTGAGAGACAACTTTTGCCCGGAAGAGGCGGGGCTAAAGTCGTCTCGTTAGGTAGCAACCAGAAGCTACAACAGAATGGGAAACATGGCTACTGGCGACATAACTAGGGATAAAATCACCGCGATCATGCCAGCAATCAGGAACCGCTGCAGCGCAATAGATATCCTAAATAAACACGTTTATATATGATATCTATGTGCAGCGCCTTCATCCTCCTAAAGGCCAAGTCGTCGTAAAAGTGTGCAGTGTGTGATTTGAGAAAAATGCAGGGAGGGGGATTCACCGTTCGTCTCGTCCGTCTGTGAAGATGGGCAGCGGTTCAAGTCCAGCTGGCCCAATTCCGGTTTTGTATCCACGACGCAAAATTTTGAAAAAAACCCCAGAAACAAGAGGTTTGTTAGGAGAAATTGATAAAGTTGGAGCGAGGTGTACAATTCCATTGGAATAGTCTGTTGGAACCAACTCAAAGTCTCAATTCCCACCTGTAATTCATCAACGTGCTGAAATTTCAGCCTCCTACATTAAATGGCTGCTGAGATACAAGCTCTAATATGAGTTTTTTCAAATTTCCCACCATTTTTCTACTTTACCGCCATTGGCATTTGGTAGACACATCCATTGTGAAAACAGTATGGCAAATGCCCATTCAAATTTTTTAAATTTAACAGACAATTACTCCACATAGGAGTAACAATAGGACGTAGGTGAGTGGGGCCAAGTTAGGATGCATTGTCTCAACCGCCTGAACGACATATGCAAATTTCATAAATGCAGCACAGCCAGAAAAATAAAAGTCCTTGATTGTGTAAAATTTGTGGAGAGGTTTCTCAGACATGACGGATCCAGTCCAACACCACAGATTTTGGCCAATTTGAAACAGGTTGACCTTTTTTCCAGGGGTCTTGGAACAATTCAATGATGGATTATGGGTCTATGTCCTTTCAGCAACACTCCCTCTAAAGGACAGACCCCTACAACCTTCCTCTGAGGAATTATGAGAAAACGAGTAATTGTCTTTTGTAGGGCCTTCTTGAAGATGAGAAACAGTCGAGTTGACTCCTTAAACTTGGAGCTAGAACCACCAAATTGGCACAGTCAACTCGTAGGGATGTCCTGATGTATCATTCATTGGTTTTTTATTATGCTGCAAAAAACTGGCAAGTTTTTGGCCAAAACGGTTTTATAGGTCACAAAGGTCAGGGTGTGAGCCTAACTTTTGGACCCTGTGTGGGCATACCTTGATCCATTAAGCATTGAGCAATCAGGATACATTCGACATATGTTTTGTGCATCCTAGGAACAATGCGTCATCCCGAATTTCAGCCTCATAGGTCAGACGGGTGTTGAGATACAAGCCTTAATTTAGGTTTTTTTTTTTTATTTCCGGCCATTGGCAAAACACATCCATTCTGGACACAGTATGACAAATGCCTATTCAATTTTGAATGGGCATTTGTCATACTGTTTTCAGAAATAAAGTGTATACCAAATGCCAATGGCAGGAAATTTGAAAAATAACACATTAAGGCTTGTATCTCAGCACCCATTTGACCTAGGAGGTTGAAATTCGGGCTGACACATCATTGCTAGGATGCGCAAAACATACGTTGATTTTACGTCGAATGGCGATTTTTGGCCAAAACGTTACAAAGGTCAGGGTGTGACTCAAATGGTTTACCCCTGTGTGGGCATACTTTGACCCCTTAGCATAGAGCAAACAGGATACATTCGACATATGTTTTGCGCATCCTAGCAATGATGTGTCAGCCCGAATGTGAGCCTCCTATGTCAAATGGCTGCTGAGATACAAGCCTTAATTGGTGGTTTGTTTTTCAAATTTCCCGCCATTGCTGTTTGCCAAACACATTCATTATAGCAAATGCCAATGCAGGGCTCTAGATTTGGTGAGAGGGTGCTCACTGCAGATCCAGAAAGGTGGAGCTGCACCAGGTGAAGCCATGCACCTAAAAATTAGGTTGCATTTGTGACCTAATTTTTAAAAGGTGCGACTAAAAAATGTCATAGGTCGCACCAGTGCGACCAGCTGTTTGAAGAAAAAAATGTCCTCCTGTGTTTCATGCATTAGACCAGAGGAACTTTAAATTACAAATCTTAACGGGACACATCAAAATCTATGAACGTCAAACGAGCGGAAGCACGGCTTCATCAGGGAGCAGCGAGAGACCCGTTCCAGAAGCTTAGAACTCATGCAGCCCATGAACCGGTTCAGGAAAAAATAAATAAATCTGCCACGCTGAACGTCTCCCTGTGGCTCAACCACAGAAATGCATTAAACCAGAGGTACGAAAATATAAATTTTAATGGGTCACCCGATGCTGTTGCCAAGTGGGGGGGGGGGGGGG
>SSNR01000605.1:158094-173474 GCA_006937965.1 Callopanchax toddi
GGGGGGGGTCTTCAGAAGACTAACAAATGTTATGGAACTCTACCCATAGATCATAGTTTAGACTTGAAATATCATTTAAAACATTTAGGAAACTTTGATACAGAGAAAAATACTCCACATAGGAGCTTTAACTCTCCATTAAACCACTAGATGTGACAGCCATTTTGGCTGATTTATGTAAAAACATGAAAGTGGCCAAAACTAAGAATGTTTTAGGCTGACAGTACAGTAATAAGTTATACTGTGTTATAAATATAATATGGTTTTGGCCTAAAGTCACATCCTAACTGTTGCTGCTTTTCTTTGATGCACATCCAGAAATGGGCAGTGAGTTGCCGGGAGCCGTAGCAATGCCAGGAGCAGTGGGGTCAAATCAGGTGAGGATGGGAGGAGCTGTGCCAGGCCGTGCAGGCAAGAGGAGGTCTGGAGGGTGAGTGTTCTTCCTGCTAATTTTACTCCATTCGCTTCTAGCCAATGCATCATTTATGCATGTCTTTGCTTCTTGTAGTGATAGCATTTTAAAAAAATCTTGAATTTTAGCGGCAACATAATTTTATTTATTAAGATATTTAATTGTTTTGTTGGTTTGAAACCTCTAGGAATCAGGATCAAAACCACTACTGTTTCTAGTAGAGCCCTACGAAATCAAATCTAATGACTGGTGTTTAACAAAAAGAACAAAGTTCATTGAGTGTTTTTGCAAAGTATTTTAAAGTATATATTATCTTTTTTTAAAGAACAAGTGCAGAACAAATAATCTAGTGAAACTCAACTTTTTTCCCCCCCAAAAAAATCTGTTTATAAAATTAAATTGCTTTAGAATCGAACTCAACATAAAAATAAGTCCCGTAAAGTTTTAAGGTCATATTTGAGATGTTGCCTGATGCTTTTTACCTGATGTGTATAAATACAACCTCTACAGCTGTCTGTCGGCTGGTTGTTATGACAACGGCATGTGCTGTGAGTCTGGCAAAGTGCGAGACAGAAGAGGGTTTTTTCTTAAAACTAACCACTTTTACAGCGCAATAGAAACTTCAAAAAATGCCTCTGTGCAAACTGGGCTTTTCATTCCTATGTCACGCGCTCGTTACTGAATCGTTCCAGATGTCCTGTGCGCTGCAACAGAAACTGGTCTGCCAGTGTGCACCAGGTGCTGCCCAAACGCGTCATTGCGGACTGGTGCTTTGCTCAGCCCGCAACCAGACTGGCTGGCTCTGAAGTAGCTCGTTCATAGGCTGTGAAGGTTTGTTGACACACACGAGCTGCCCAGCCAGCACGCAAACATAGAACTAAATTCCAAACCCACTCACCCCCCGGGAGGAGGTGCACAATAAACCCTGAGTATCTCAATGAAAAAATTATGTGCACCCCTCATTTCTCTCTCTTATTCTCATGATATTATAATGCAGCGGTCATCGACTAAAAACCTGTAAGGGCCACATTAATTTTTACAGGCGTTTTTGCGGGCTGGGGGTGGGGGGTATGCTCATGCAAGGGGTGCATGCTGGGTAGGCAGTGCAGAGCTGGTACACAAAGTAAAAAGACACATAGAACCTGATTCTAAAGGCAGAGAGCTGATGATGTTTAAACTCTACAGAAACTGTACAATCATCATGCTACTGTAAAAGCAGTAGTTTGTTATATTTGAAATGTGAATGTAACTCAGTCTTATTCTCAATGTCTCCACCTGGAACAGCTGAAAACAACAGTTATAACCCAGGGTTTCCCCTAGAGATTTTTTTAACCGTGGTGGTGATCGGTCATCAATATAGTAGGACAGCATTACACCAAAGAGAGGGAACTGAGTATTTCTGTAAACGGTGTAAAGTTATGAAAATAAATGAATCAAGGTCAGTAATTATATTTAATATGTATTAAATCAAGGGTATGAGGTCATTATAAAAATGTAAATCAGGATGGCCTCAGTGACTAAGTTTGACTGAAATCAAATCAGAAGTTAAAGTTGATCATCCTCTCAGCCTCATGATGATCAGTCTGCTGCAGCTGAAAGATGGTAGAGAGGAGCCTGACCTGGACCAGAACCTGACCTAACCTGGACCAGAGCCTGACCTAACCTGGACCAGAGTCTGACCTAACCTGGACCAGAACCTGACCTAACCTGGACCAGAGCCTGACCTAACCTGGACCAGAGCCTGACCTAACCTGGACTCCAGAGCCTGACCTAACCTGGACTCTAGAGCCTGACCTAACCTGGACCAGAGTCTGACCTAACCTGGACCAGAGTCTGACCTAACCTGGACCAGAGTCTGACCTAACCTGGACCAGAACCTGACCTAACCTGGACCAGAACCTGACCTAACCTGGACCAGAGCCTGACCTAACCTGGACCAGAGCCTGACCTAACCTGGACTCTAGAGCCTGACCTAACCTGGACCAGGGTCTGACCTAACCTGGACCAGGGTCTGACCTAACCTGGACCAGAGCCTGACCTAACCTGGACCAGAGTCTGACCTAACCTGGACCAGAGCCTGACCTAACCTGGACCAGAGCCTGACCTAACCTGGACCAGAACCTGACCTAACCTGGACCAGAACCTGACCTAACCTGGACCAGAGCCTGACCTAACCTGGACTCTAGAGCCTGACCTAACCTGGACCAGAGCCTGACCTAACCTGGACCAGAGTCTGACCTAACCTGGACCAGAGCCTGACCTAACCTGGACTCTAGAGCCTGACCTAACCTGGACTCTAGAGCCTGACCTAACCTGGACCAGGGTCTGACCAAACCTGGACCAGAGCCTGACCTAACCTGGACCAGAACCTGACCTAACCTGGACCAGAGCCTGACCTAACCTGGACCAGAGCCTGACCTAACCTGGACCAGAACCTGACCTAACCTGGACTCTAGAGCCTGACCTAACCTGGACTCTAGAGCCTGACCTAACCTGGACCAGGGCCTGACCTAACCTGGACCAGAGCCTGACCTAACCTGGACCAGAACTTGACCTAACCTGGACCAGAGCCTGACCTAACCTGGACCAGAGCCTGACCTAACCTGGACCAGAACCTGACCTAACCTGGACCAGACCCTGACCTAACCTGGACCAGGGTCTGACCTAACCTGGACCCCAGAGCCTGACCTAACCTGGACCCCAGAGCCTGACCTAACCTGGACCAGAACCTGACCTAACCTGGACCAGAGCCTGACCTAACCTGGACCAGAGCCTGACCTAACCTGGACCAGAACTTGACCTAACCTGGACCAGGGTCTGACCTAACCTGGACCAGAGCCTGACCTAACCTGGACCAGAACCTGACCTAACCTGGACCAGAGCCCGACCTAACCTGGACTCTAGAGCCTGACCTAACCTGGACCAGAACTTGACCTAACCTGGACTCTAGAGCCTGACCTAACCTGGACCAGGGCCTGACCTAACCTGGACCCCAGAGCCTGACCTAACCTGGACCAGAACCTGACCTGACCTAACCTGGACCAGAGCCTGACCTAACCTGGACCAGAGCCTGACCTAACCTGGACCAGAGTCTGATCTAACCTGGACCAGAGTCTGACCTAACCTGGACCAGAGTCTGACCTAACCTGGACCAGAGTCTGATCTAACCTGGACCAGAACCTGACCTAACCTGGACCAGAACCTGACCTAACCTGGACCAGAACCTGACCTAACCTGGACCAGAGCCTGACCTAACCTGGACTCTAGAGCCTGACCTAACCTGGACCAGAACTTGACCTAACCTGGACCAGAGCCTGACCTAACCTGGACCAGAACTTGACCTAACCTGGACTCTAGAGCCTGACCTAACCTGGACCAGAGCCTGACCTAACCTGGACCAGAACCTGACCTAACCTGGACCAGGGTCTGACCTAACCTGGACCAGAGCCTGACCTAACCTGGACCAGAACCTGACCTAACCTGGACCAGAGCCTGACCTAACCTGGCCCAGAACCTGACCTAACCTGGACCAGAGCCTGACCTAACCTGGACCAGGTTCTGTCCTAACCTGGACCAGAGCCTGACCTAACCTGGACCAGAGTCTGACCTAACCTGGACCAGAGCCTGACCTAACCTGGACCAGAGCCTGACCTAACCTGGACCAGAGTCTGACCTAACCTGGACCAGAACCTGACCTAACCTGGACCAGAACCTGACCTAACCTGGACCAGAGTCTGACCTAACCTGGACCAGAACCTGACCTAACCTGGACCAGAGCCTGACCTAACCTGGACCAGAACCTGACCTAACCTGGACCAGAGCCTGACCTAACCTGGACCAGAGCCTGACCTAACCTGGACCAGAGCCTGACGTAACCTGAAGGATGATGGCTCCATGTTAGAGAATTGTTTTCAGACTCTCAGCTCTTAACTTGATGAAAAGTTTCTTATTATTTTTATTTTATATCCTCATCCACACAACATCTGTTCATGTGACTAGCCTAGCATTCATTTCTCACCTCTCTGACTGCAGCACACAGGGAATGTCTGGACCACAGCCAATCAGAGGGAAGACTGTATCCGCCCGCGAGCCGCTGATTTCCGACCCGCGTGTCTCCTGACTGAGCTGCAGTTCTTTTAATAAATCCACGTTTTCAGTGCGATATCGTTCTCGTCATTACTCTGATGATCTGACCACAGCTGCTGTTTTAGTTTCACTTGTGGAGCATCGATCTCATTTAGCAGAGTTTAGCTGTGTATTCCCCCCCCCCCCCCCCCCCCCCCCCCCCCCCCCCCCCCCCCCCCCCCCCCCCCCTTCCCCCGCTCCATAATGCGGACAAGTTCGACGTCGATGTGACCATTAAGATTTATATTTTAGTATCCATGGTTTAACGTGTGTCTGTTGTTGAACCACATGGAGACCTGCAGCGTGACAGAGTATTTTTTTGACCCGCACCGGTTCCAGGTCCTAGAGGAAAATCATCGGTCGTCCCGGAGCAACCTGGGATAATTTTAGTTGCATCTTTGGGAAATTAGGTTGCATTTGCGGCCAAAATGGTCGCACTCTAGAGCCCTGAGTGGGCAAATATAGGCTATGTGTTTTTAATATGCTTTACATTGTTTTAACATATATTTTTTAAAAATCCTTCATCCTGAAAATGTGGCGGCTTTTAATTAACCGTGGCGGTGCGCCACGATCAATTACATGTAGGGGAAACCCTGGGACCATTATAAGTTCAGTGCTCTCCTAATAGCCACCGTAGTCTAGTGGGTCATGACATTTACTCCAATGTGGGAGAGTGTGATCCTTGACCCAACCAACTTTCATTACATGTTTAATGTGTCAACCTTGAAGAGCTGCAAAAAAAGTTATAACCATTATGACTTCTATGGTTCCTAACAGACACTGTAGTCTAGTGGTTAGTGACATTGATTCCCACAGGGGGACTGAGGTTGAAACTCGGTCCAAACCTATTTTCATTATATGTGTGAGCTGTTACGTGTGACGGCATTAAAACTGTTCTTCCTGTTTTCAGAATGGATTTTGATGATGAAGATGGAGAAGGACCCAGCAAGTTTTCAAGGTGAGAACACAGAAACTGGTTCTACATGGAATGTCTCAGAACCAGGTCTGGTTTCAGAGCGTCAGCTGGTTTATCAAGGTGGATGATATTTTCATACCTGGCTTTGAGTTTAACTCTGAGCTTTTCTTCTTCTGATTCCTAAGAATCTGCAAATGAGACACCTACAGAAGAAGAAGTAGTTGTTTATTTATATAGCGCCTTTTTAGATATAAATCACAAGGTGCTTTACAAATTCAAACAGACTGGACAATAGCAACAACATCTATACAAATTTACACAGACCTTTGTTTGTTTGTTTGTTTTAGGGCAACAAATGAAATAGGAGGCATCGGAGCAGGAAGACAATTTACAGTTCAGGATAAACTGTTTTAAAGAGATGAGTTTTGAGGTGTTTCTTGAAGGAGTCCACCGAGTCCAGTGATCTCAGGCTGAGGGGGAGGGAGTTCCATAGTCTGGGGCCACGGCAGCAAAGACTTGGTCACGTATAGTTTTTAGTCTGGCGCGCTTCACAGCCAAGAGGTTGTGGTCACCAGACCTCAGGGATCTGCAGGGGGAGTAGGAGAGTAGGAGGTCACTGATGTAGGCTGGTGCTGGTCCATGTAGGGCCCGATAGACCAGAACTAGGATTTTGAATTGGACTCTGGAGTTAATGGGTAGCCAGTGGAGTTGGAAAAGTATTGGGGTGATATGGGTGTATTTAATAATAATAATAACAATAATGGATTGGCGCCTTTCCGGACACCCAAAGCGCTTCACAGAAGTTCTATTATTCATTCACACTCTGGTGGTGGTAAACTCTGTCTGTAGTCACAGCTGCCCTGGGGCAGTCTGACAGAAGCGAGGCGACCATTCTGCGCCATCAGCCCCTCTGACCACCACCAACATTCACACAGGTAAGGTGGGTGAAGTGTCTTGCTCAAGGACACAACGACAATGTAACCCAGACAGAGCTGGGGATCGAACCGGTGACCCTCTGGTTGCCAGACTGACCACTCTACCAGCTAAGTTACATGCTGCTCCATTGGAGGACTTGGTCAGAAGCCTGGCGCAGGCATTCTGAACCACCTGTAGGCGACCCATAGAGGTTTTGTTCAGACAGGTGAAGAGTGAGTTACAGTAGTCCAGGTGAGAAGTGATGAAGTAAGTAAAGTTTATTTATATAGCACCTTTCACAGATATACAGTAAATCACAAAGCGCTTTACAACACAAACAAAAGAACAAAACTGAGAAAACATTGAAAATAAAAAACAAAACAGAAATTTGGGCATACAGGGGATCTACATTGTAAATGATGAGCCTATGTGGGCTATTGACTTGGGCAAATACTAAAATCTTGGGCAGAACAATTTTAGGGAAAACTTCAATAATATATTTGGGCAAAACAATAAAAGGGAAAAAGATGGGAGCAGGTAAGAAATGGGCTAACAACAAGAAGGGATGAGGAAGAAACCTCTACATACAGAAAATATACACTGACAGTCCACAGTTAAAAAACACATCCGGGAAGGTGGGCGGGACCAGGAACTCTGCCAGCAGGCACAGACTTCAGCGCTGATGCAGCTGCACACCTGCACCCCCCAGCAGGGGTGAAGGAGAAGATAGGAGGAGAACGTAGAAAGGAGGGAGGGTTCCGAGCAGCTGTTCCATTCATTCTGTAGCGTGGGGGTTTGTTTTCAAGGGCAAAGATTAGATTAGAAGTTGTTTGTCAGGCAGTAGCCATGTTTTCTCCACTGCCTTATTGTTCATTACTGTTTGTTCTGCTGGCTTCACCCCTCCAAACAGTTGAATCATGGCCATCCCCACTGATCTGTGCAGTCAGACACCTCAGTTGTAATTTGCTCCGAGCCAGAGTTCGTTTGCAGCCAGTCCTCCAAAACAACTCCTTCACCGTGAGCGTTTCAGTGTTCAAAGCACAAATCAGCCCCTCCAGAAGTACAGGACACCTGCTGCCAATCGCTCTTGCAGCTCCATTATTTTCAGATGAATCAAGCCCCCGCAGATGCCAATGAGCATAGACCCGAACCTCATTAATCCAAAAGTGCAGTCCTCCAGAGACGCAGCGTGCGTCCCTGTCAGCTGAGTCGGAGAACCCCTCTCTGTTGTGAAAGTGGAAAAAATATATCCAAAGTTTTGAGAAAACCAGCAAAACAGATCCATATTGAGGAAAAAATATTTGAAGGTGTGGAGAATAATCTCCAGTTCAGGGCGAGACACAATGGGACTCAGCTTAGTGATATTTCTGAGGTGGAAGAAAGAGGAGCGAACCAGAGAGCTGACATGAGCATCCAGGGTGAGAGCTGGGTCAAAGGTCACACCCAGGTTTCTGACAGAGGGTTTTATGAAATTGGCGAGTTGACACAGAGAATCCTGGACTTTAGGAACAAGCTTGTTCTGAGCTCAGATGAGGACTTGGGTTTTTGACTCATTCAGTTGTAGGAAGTTGCCAGCATCCAGTTTTTAATAGAGTCTAAAGTCGACTGCAGCAGCTGTAGTTTAGACATCTCCTGGGGCTTAAAGGACATGTAGAGTTGGATGTCATGGGCGTACAGGTGATATGAGATTTCTCTGAATGAGCTCAGGATGTGCTGGAGGAGAAGCAGGTAAGAAAGGAGTCGTAGGGGCCCCAGGACAGAAACCCTTTGTTTACCACAGAACAAGACGCCATCTTTGTTTACCACATTACATGACGTCATCTTTTATTTGTAGTTCCCGCCATCATTAATGATGCTGTGTGCAGTTAGTGTTTCAGAACCCTGGCCCAACATAAGTCACCTCCATGAGAACAAATAATGACAGCTGACCTTTTATCCTCAAATCGTCTCAAACCTCCTCCTCTAATAGGAGCTCTGCTGTTGGGTCAGAGTGGACTGGGTCCTGTTTTGTTTTAGTGTGTGTGTGTGTGTGTGTGTGCGTGCGTAGGAAATGCTTTAGGATTTGTTAGAAAGTTGACTTGTGATACTTGAGTGGTGCTGCCCTCTGCTGGCCACATGAGGAACTGTTACCATCTTCCTACTGAATACATGGAATAAACAGCTGACTCAACAGGGTTTGAACTGGGGGGGTCTGATACCACTATATATGTGTGTGTGTAGGGGGGGTACATCCCACAGTATGTACAGTGTGTGATGTGACCGCTCTGCTTTCTGCTCTAGGGAGAACCACAGTGAGATTGAGCGGCGCCGGCGTAACAAAATGACGCAGTACATTACGGAGCTGTCAGACATGGTCCCTACCTGTAGCGCCCTGGCCAGGAAGCCCGATAAGCTGACCATCCTAAGAATGGCTGTCTCCCATATGAAGTCCATGAGGGGCACCGGGAACACGTCGACCGATGGGGCCTACAAGCCCTCCTTCCTCACTGAGCAGGTAGAGTACTGAACTCATGGAGCCAGAAGGTTTCAGATTAGAGACGCTTTCTTCTTCGGCTGCCTGGCGTTTTGGCTGTTTGTGAAAAAGGCACAATTTTGTGTTTTCTAACAGGCAAATAGGACACTGAAACAAACTACCTGTTTTTCCTGCATGAGTCTCTTAAGAGACTTCAGCCCTGATCAAAACCATCAAAAATGGTTTTCAGGATTTTAACCCTTTAAACTCCAGTTTGATTACATGATGCTCATATTGTTTATGAAAACACAAAAAGAAGAATTATCTCTAGAATCAATACTAGGAGGCTGGGAGATCAGGGCTGTACAGTGCGATGAAAAAAACTGTGCGCTAAACTATTTTTAGACATAGCACTCGTGCGACATCTTTGCAAGTTGCTTTTTTGCTGATTCAGCGGTCAGATTCGGCTAAGTTTGAAACAACAAATATAAAATTAACCAAAAGCTAAAATAAAAATAAAAAACGCCTCCTTAAATGAACACGCCGCTTCCATAAAATAAATGTCCGCCACAGATTGAAGCCTCCTTGAGCGATTTGGTGACAGAGCTGCAGCAGCTCGGCTCCGCTTCAGGCAGCCAGACCTAGATCTAGGACCTAGAAACCGGTGCAGTTCAGGGAAAAAACCTCACCACGACACTGAACGTCTCCTCGTGGTTCAACCACAGACGCACATTAAACTAGGGGATGCTCCATTCACGTTTTTTTCACCGATACCGATCACGTTGATTGACTGTAAATTTCACATTGTAGTAATGATGAGGGCTAATGGCTACTTGATCTGTAGAAAATGAACCATAAATCACCTTCATTTGGACAAAAACACGTTTTTACTGACTTTTTTCAAGATGAAAAAATACAGAAACTTGAAGGCATCATGTAGACATCCATCCATCCATATAGAAATAAATTATTTACAGATAGATATTTCTAATCCTAATAAAAATCTATTATTTTTATATATATTTAAATAATTAAACATATTCTTGTGCACAAACACTAGGGATGTAATGATGCTTCGAAAATCGATTTAAAACCGGTGAAAACCACTTTAAATATGAATCGGTGTAGAAAAAAGAAAAATCGATTCACAACAGCCTGACGTACTACAGACATGGAAAGCCCTGAAAACTGGAGTAAATGCTAAAAGAACCACAGACACGTTACTTTCTCTGCTTAGACGTGTATTAAACGACTTAATTCAACTTAAATACATACAGAGTGATCATAAAGAAACATAAAATACAAGTCCGATTGTCGTTTTAACTAGTTAGCGTCAGAGGCTATCAGCTAGCGGCTAACTGTGGCTAAACTTCGTTCAACAACCAGAATAAAGCTGAATCAAAACCGGATAAACAACTGAATGCATTCATGAACGTTCTGTTAAAGTTACATGACACTACAGGTGTTCTTATGGATAACTCATACCTAAAAAGGAGAGTATAAAAATATATAATATAAACACAGAGTTACTTCCTCTACTGCACAAACGTGCTCACTAGCTCTCTAGCGCTAGACGTCCCCTGCTGGTCACATGTTGTTACTACAGCTACTAAATCAAAATCCACATTAACATCTGTTTAACTAAACTACATCTAGTATTTGGCTAAAAACTACTGACAAACATTGTTAATGTAAACAGTAATGAACACATTTCCCTTAATATCTTTTAAACTATACATAATGACAAATACATTTGAAGTTTAAACAATAATGAGGACATTTCAACCATCACACACAGTGGTGACAAAGTTCTGCTAATCATTCAGAACAGAGACAAGCAGCTTCTAGATAGATGATGCTCCAGTCAGTTAGAAGTCAACAGTGTGGCAGCATTTTGGCTTTCCATCGTTTCCAGTAAGACAACAGAAAATTACAATTTGAAACAAGGACTAAAGGGCAATTGTAAAGAAAAAAAATTTCATTTGCCCATAAAATAAATTAATTTTGTTGGAAAAAAATTGAAAAAAATCGAAAATCGGAAGCTTAAAATCGAGAATCAAATCGAATCGTGGCTTGAGTGAATCGTTACATCCCTAACGAACACACACACGCACACACACACACACACACACACACACACACACGCACACACACACACACACGCGCGCGCACACACACACACGACTCAGCACAGAAAAACGAGAACTTGAATAAAAATATGTCACGTTTAGGAGTTAGATCACAGTCTGTTCATGTCTTCAAATATATAATGCTGCTAAAAATGTCATTGTTATAATTTTAAAGATTAATTAGTAATGGATAAAAATAGATTATGACCGGGGTTTTTTTTTTTTTTTTTAACTGTCAGTCAAAATGACGGATGTCTAGCTCAACCTCTAATTTACTTCAATTCATGTTTTTGTGTTTTGATTTGGTACCAAAATTGGTACCGAGAACCGTGGATTTTCACCGGTATCTGTACCGAATACTGAAATTTTGGTACCGTGACAACACTATGGTTATTTAAAAGGTCAAAGTACCAAAACCATCTCAGTACTACAGAAAGTCAAGTTTCTACTGAGTAGTAAACGTTCTCTAAGGCACTGACTGTCCTCTACTTCAGTCACTGTGTAGAAATCTGAGGATCAACGAGTAGAACTGAGATGACCTGTTGATTTGACATCCAGAGTAATTAATAATAATCATCACTGATGATCAAATTTAAAATACTGACATTTAGTGGAGTGGAAAATATTACAAACGATGTACAAAGCTAGTATAAGTACTTTACCCACAAATATTCAGAAAATGTTTGCTTTTTAAAAGTATTTTTGAATGAAATCGTTTTTAAAGCTAAAGGCCTGTATTTATGTCTAGTAGCAGCAGATTTTAAATTCACTAATAAAAACCTCCCATTGACTTCCATTAAGAACCACAGCTGTTCCTAAAGAGGTCAGAGCTTCGTTTTACAGTTGATCTGTAAAATCAGACATCTTCACATAAAGGAGCTACACATTAAACCCATAAAGTCAAATCAGAAAATCAGAACAACTGACTTGACTCTAAACAGGTATTTACACCATGTCTGATGGTTAACTCAGTCACAGGGTAACAGTGAAGCTCTGACTCCTCCCACTCATGCTGATTGGTCCTGTTAACTGAGTGTTGAAATGTTTTTAGCCCATGAGGGGACACACAGGTCCACAGTGAGGAAGACCCTGTGTCACTGGAGCAGACTGACCCAGGTATGTTTGGTTTCTGAACTGGACTTTTTGTGGCTCCTGTAGGAGCTGAAGCACCTGATCCTGGAGGCAGCCGATGGCTTCCTGTTTGTGGTGGCTGCAGAGACGGGTCGGGTCATCTACGTGTCGGATTCGGTGACACCGGTCCTGAACCACCCCCAGGCCGAGTGGCTCGGCAGCACGCTGTATGAGCAGGTTCACCCAGACGACGTGGACAAGCTGAGAGAGCAGCTGAGCACCTCTGAAAACTCCATGACAGGTACAGGTAGAGCTAAAGATCGCCGTCTTCCAAACAGATTCTCACATCAGGTTTTAACTTCTCAACAATGTTGATTTGCACTCTGACAAGTCATGAAGAGAACTGTCCAACACTGAATGTCTCTGAGACAAGTCCATCCTACCTGGGTGACACAAGAGCCTCCACAAACGATGGTTCTAATAATCGACAGGTCAATGATTATTTTTGCCATTACTCGACTAATCAGAACATGCGTACATTGGACATAAAAGCACAGCTTATCTCATCAGCTGTTCTTATACAACTATCATTAGCTTGAAGTGTTTAACTAAAAATAAAGACAGCATGAAGGTTTATTACACTTTGAATGAAATTTGCAGCTTCCAAATCTTTAACTGTAGCATAAAGTGCAGAATCCCTGAAAGTGTTCAAAGCAGCCATTTGATTCATGTCCTGCAGCCTCGGAGTTTGTCTCCATGTCCTGCAGCCTCGGAGTTTGTCTCCATGTCCTGCAGCCTCGGAGTTTGTCTCCATGTCCTGCAGCCTCGGAGTTTGTCTCCATGTCCTGCAGCCTCGGAGTTTGTCTCCATGTCCTGCAGCACTGGAGTTTGTCTCCTTGGACCAGCAACATATAATAATTGTCAACATAATTGTGACTAATTGACTATTCGTGGTAGCCCTAGGTGACATCATCATTCCAGTCATTAATCCTCTGCATGAACAACACAGACCTCATTTCATCTTCATGGACCACAATGCTCCAGATCATTCAGGTTCATCATTAGAGAACAGCTGCTGGAGACTGGGGGGCTTCAAAGGGAGAGACCTGGACTTCCCCCAGACCTGAATCCCATAGAAAACCTATGGATCAGCTGAGTCTCCATGTAGATGCTGGTAACTCTGAACCCCAGGACCTGAATGACCTGAGGGTCCTTCATGAGCTGTGATCAAGCTGGAACTGACGCTCCAGGTCACATGACCAGTTATTGAGACATGGACCATAACGTGCTTCTATTTAAATGTCCTGCTTTCATTCCATAGTTTCACAGTTTGTTTTCCATCATTATCACCAGTTAGACAGAAATCACTTGAATGTTTGTAAATTTTTGTTACAGATGAGTTCATTCATACAGATATTTATAGTTTAATTTCTACATTTTTATGATTATGTTATCAGAAATGGTCCATTAAGCCAGTGGTTCCCAAACTTTTTCTTCTGGGCCCCCCTTAGTTTTACACAATTTTTCCCGTGCCCCCCCCTCTCACACACACACGTGCACACATGCACGCACGCACGCGCCCACACACATACACACACAAACACTGCGAACAGACAAATCTCATTTTCAAACTCCATTACAGGTTATTTCACATCAAACCTTTGAGATTTGAACAAGTAAAAGTAACTGCATTTAACTACATGTTAAAATAAACTTCAACCTTTTCTTTAAAACAACAAACTAACCACTTTTACAGCTCAATAGAAACTTTAAAAAAATGCCTCAGTGCAAAATGGGTTTTAAAAATGACAAATTCCCTGAGAAAATGAAAATAAAAAATGTAAAGGTTTATTTTTACTTAAAAAACTTGTCCTCTCATCTTCAGTGACTGGTGTGAGCGGCTTGTTGCTGCAGGTCTCCTTTGTGTTGAGTTGTCCTCCAAACAGTGTCCTGTGTGCCATTTGAGAATAAAATAGATGGGGGGGGGGGGAAATCTGTAGGTGGGATGTGTGTGTGTCGGGGAGGGGGGGTGTCTGTGGAGGTTTGGATCCGGCACTGCGCGTTCAAGGTCGCACGCGCTCGTTACTGAATCGTCCAGACTCGTGCGCTCCGTCAGTGCGCACGAGGTGCCCAAACGTGTCTTTGCGCATGGAGAGCTTTGCGATCCGATCACAGCCCGTGATCAGATGCTGATTTTAACTACACTTCTTGTTGTGGTGGATCTGAAGCTCTCATAAGCGTTCAGGCTATGAAGACTGGTTGACACGCACAAGCTGCGCCAGCAGACAAACACAGAGCTATCCAAACCCATTCACCTCCCCGTGAGAAGTTGAGCATCAGCACCAGGTTCTCCCCTGAGTGTCTCAATAAAAACAATTATGAGCACCCCTCATTTCTCTCTCTTTTTCTCATGATCTCATAATAATGTTAATATTATAACCGGTGTTCCGCTGAGCGCACGGCGCTGCACTGCAACCTCGCCACGCCCACCTGCTCTCTGCAGCTCTGAGCGCGCTGCGGTGAATCGGACACACTCAGACCAGCTCCCCAGAGGGGAGAGATTAGGGGGGACAGCAAAGCAGAGGCAAGGTCAATCTCATCCATCCCCCCAGATAACCCTGCCTAGCACTAAAAAAAAAATTTTTTTTTAATTAATAAATAAATAAATAAATCATCCCGCGCCCCCCCTGCTGTTACACTGCAGTCCCCCGCGCCCCCCAGTTTTGGAACCACTGCATTAAGCTGTCTTATCAGTAGATCATTTAAATGTTTTATTTAACTCTGTTTACTCTCAGATTGCAACCGTTTTGATAAACGGCTAACTTATCAGAATGAAATTCTCTACACTGTGTTTTAAAGCACAACTGATGGAGTTCTAATTGATTTATTTAATAGACAAATACCTTAAATGAATGACACGAAGTCTAAAGTAAACTTCCTTTGGTGGAAAAACAAACGGAAACACTCTGAAAATTCAAAAGGAACAAAGATGAAGCAACGCTCCTTCACCCAGAGGGTCCAGGTTTTTTCCGCGTGTCCTGTCCAGAAGTATATCAATCAGAATTAATGTCTGAATGCCAAAAAAGCCTTACAGATTTTATCACAGGCGGGGCGTTACAGCTGCTGCTATAATGCTCCACCTGATATATATTCTAAGACATAGTCTTCTTTAGAACTGCTTTTTGATTTAATTTGAATCCAAACAGAGACAGAAATGAAGGGAAGGATACAGAAAGATGGGTGGTGGTGGTGGGGTAACAGAAAGAGAAGAGTACAAAGGATCTGCTTCTACCTGTAAAGAGAGAGAGAACAAACAAAACAGAGGGCAAAGATACCACAGCAATAATCCCCCCCCCCCCC
>SSNR01000605.1:182926-247371 GCA_006937965.1 Callopanchax toddi
GTTGTACCCCTACTGGGCATGTGTGAGTTGCGTGCGTGGGTCAGACGTACTGTGATTGTGTGTGTGTTAAAGCGCGCGCCGAGCTGTGCGTAAGGGCGCGATGCCACGTGCATTGGAGATGCTGTGAGTGTGTGTCGGAGGTCCTGCCTTGTGTGTCCACTAGCTTCAGAGGTCATGTGATCACTCATTCACTGAGCTGCAACAGGATGTGAAGCTCGTCAGATTGAGGGGTCTCCCATCGGGACCGCGGATGCGCTGGTCTGCAATGGCGTGTTCGGGCAGTGGGTTCTGGTACGCATGAATGAAATCCGGTTCTCATGAGGACCAGCGTACTGCTTGTGTGCACCCCTGACTATTAATATTTTGAGAAATAAACCATAAGTATGAGGGACACCTGATAACATCTGAGTCGGAGCTCAGTGTATTAATAGGGGCATCGCAAGTTTCCAACGTTCGATAAATGTGGGTCTTTGAATCTTCAGGGAATACGTTATGTCCTCCATTTGGTATACATCTCAAACTTTCTAAATCCATACATTAAACGAAGGGGAGTTAGGTTTTAACCATCGTATCGTAATACATTTTAATGCAGCTGTAAGCATTATGTGCAAGAGGTGTTTTTCATCCCTGTCCTCCATACAACCGGTGTCGCTCCTAGTAACGCCACTAGGGGGCTCTCTAGGATATCTCGTTTATAGACTACTTTAAGGGAATTGAAGACTTCCTTCCAAAACGGATCTAATTTGGAGCATTGCCAGAATATATGGGTGCGATTATCAGTGGCTGTCCCATAATTTCTCCAGCATGAACTGGAGTGCATTCATCCCATCTTAGCTGTTAGTTCTGGTGTTTTGAAAAATCTGGTAATTACTTTCATTTAAATTCCCTCCCAATTTGTTACCAGATGTGCTTCAGTATGCACATCTATGCATCAACATATTACCACTGTATTACATGATACAGCACCCATCAAACACCACTACATTATCTGATTTCACACCTCTTCACAAGGGACTCCATCAACACATCAACCCCTATGGGGTAACAAATTCATTCTTACACTCCAATCATTATCTGGACAAAATATTCCATCTGATTGATAAACAACAATGACAATTTCAAACATTTCTATTAACTCATTGACTGCCAGCCATTTTCTGAAAATAAAGCCCCTCACTGCCAGCGTTTTTGAGTATTTTTACTGTTTTTTGAAGTGTCACAGAACATTGTGCTCTATGACTATGTAAACACTGAAACTACTAAAAGAAAGAGCAGACTCTCTTCTTTCATCAGAAAAAGACGACTTGTTTCTAGCTGCTTCCGTTTTTTCACAATCTGCTGTAGGACATAGGAGGGTTTCACCAAAAACACCTGTTTCTGACCAAAAAATGGAGAAAACAGGCTTTTAGTGTAAACAGAGAAGTCAGGCAGAACATGTAAATATGAACTATGATGTAAATAATCATCATCACACACACTCATCATATATAGGCCTATGTATGAACACACATATTTTATATATATATACATGTATATAGATATATATGTGTATATATGTTCTGGCTCCCGGATCTTGCTTCGTGTTAAATGGAGTTTATCCACCCATTGTTTGTTTTGGGGATTTTTTTATACTTTGTTTTATTTTCAAAGTCCTACAGGAAGTAGCGGCTTGCTAACTAGCTGTTTTACTTCCGGTTTATCTGAGTTTTTCTCGGACAAAAACAAACTTTTCTTTGCTTTCTAACGCCGTGTTTTGGAGCCGGAGCAGTCGGTAAGTTGTAAGAAATGTTGATCGACCCGTGTGTGTGTTGATCTGGCTGCCAGGAGTTGATTGAGGCCGTTTTGACTGGCGATCGTCGTGTTTAGTCAGCAGCTGTAACATCATGTCGTCATTGGTCGACACACACAGGTGAAAATTAACGTTAGAGGCGTGATATTTACTGACAGCATGCGCGAGGACATCATTTAGCCCGCCCCGTTAAAAGACGCAAAAGACGACTAAAGTCGTCTTTGGCAGCGAACGGTTGGATTTGAAAAGACGACTTTAGTGCCGCCCCAGCCTGATTTCACTCTGCCCCCAGCTATATGGATGTTATTTTAACTGCTGTCGCAGCGTTGCGCCACTATAGGGGTGCTGTATCAGCAGCGGTGCACCGGAAAACGCTAAAACAGCTGCAGAAAAATAGCTTTTTCCGCTAGTTGGTGCTATGTATATAGAGGGCTGGTTGTCACTGAAAGCCCACGAAAAACACGGTACCGACTTCGTTAGTTTTACTATGAAATCCCCTGTAAGTGACCCGCTTCATTTTATCACCGGCACTGCTGCATGGGTGGAGACACAGGTGAGATGCGGTCGCGGAGGAACAGAGAGAGCCCCTCCCCTCCCTGTCAAAACAGCATATCACCCAGCCCTAGATTAAACAGTTTGTACTTGTTTAGTTTCAAAATCCTCTCAGTCATTTACATTGATCATTTGGTCACATGATAAACAGGAGGGTGGAGATGAGAAACGGCCGTTTCCTGGACTGGAGCGTTCAACACATTCCTGTGGTTGTTTCTACTGAGAACAAATCTGAGTCACAGTCCTGTTTCTGTCATGAGAGAATGATCAATATTTCCTGTTTCTGAAGAATCCTGCACTAAGACTATAAATATCTGTTCAAGGGAAAAACCTCAGTCTAATCAAAGCTTCACCTTCCAGCTGTATGAAGAACTAACAGTGAAATTATGAAGTTCACATCAGTTTTGTAAGGAAACGACATGCTGATTTAAAAATAAACCAACATGAACCAAGATCAAAAGAAGCTGCTGTGAGTGGCTCGTTAGGGTCACCATGGTAACCACTGATTGTATTGAGGTCTTCTGGGACGTGGGGTTTTTGCTCACCGATGCGCTGAGGCTCTCTCCTGCCTGGACTTTACTTGTTTCAAAGCATGAGAACAGGAGTAATGGTGACACCCAGGTCAGATTTCTGTAGAACACCTCAGAATCTTCTGATATCAGAAGGTATGTACAGAGTTGTCTAGCACTCTGACTGAGCAATGGGGAGTCTTTATTTGGCCTGTGTGCATAAAATAAGTTTCAATATTCTCCTCAAATCTATAAAACCCTTGCTCGGTCAGGAAACCTTATGCCTCCTCTTATTATTTCTTGATTTTGCAATGTCACTGTGTCACTTGAACCTTATTATGTATGCATATATGCATGCACCATTTCACCAAAGCAAATTGTGGGTAATGTGAAACTCACCCTTGACAATAAAACAATTCTGATTCTGATGAATCTTCCACTAACCATTTTCTGTTCTTTAGGACTTGTTGGGGAAAGATATTCTGGAGTTCTGCCATCCTGAGGACCAGAGCCACCTGAGAGAAAGTTTCCAACAGGTACCGTTTTTTCCTGTTCTACATGTGGAGTGAAGGGATTTGTGTCCACGTGCACACACACACACACACACACACACACACACACACACACACACACACACTACTCACAAACAGTTAGGGATATTTGACTTACTGGTGAAACATTTTCTAATATAAAAGTTTCCTCTACAGTGATAATAAATCATAAAAGCAGGATTTCCCCATCTCAACCACTTAACTGAAAATAAGTAAGAGCAGTAGAGGACCCTGTGAGGTGTGACTACAGCGCTTAATGTCACCTGATAATTGAACCATTACTTCAGGATGCAGTGACGTCAGGGTTTCACAGCAATGCAGCGTGTCCTTCATAGGACCAGAGGTCAGGGGGACAAGGGTGTAGTGGGGTGGGGGGTGGGGGTCCAACAAGATGTTTGGGGCCTTTTTGACTCGTCGGTCTCTGTAGGTGTCTGTCAGGACTGGGAGGGGAGCACCAGTGATCTTCTCTGAGTTCTCAGCTTCAGACTGTGTGGTTCAGGTGGTTTCTATCATGATTTTGATTAGAACATTATTTTATTTGTTCTCAGTTCATGTTCTTAAAGTTTGTTTTTTTAGTTTTTATAAAGTGCTTAATTTAGGGGTGGAACTTTAACGTGTTAATTTCAATTAATTAATTAGGAAAAAATAATGCATTAAAAAAATGTACGCAATTAAAGCTGCACTCTGCAGTTTGGTAAACAATGTAGCTTTTAATGTTTTTTTAATGCCTCTTAACAACGTTCTAACATAGTATAGCTATAAATGTATTGTGGGGATAAAAAAACCCTGAAAGAAATCAATAAAGTGGTTGTCCCACAGTTCTAACCGAACCGGACCAAACGATAGGATTGGACAATCCGGCTGTCTGTCTTCTGCACTTCTGCACTGCTTGGAGCCACCATTAATCCGCCCGGGCACATTTTGCAGCAGAACATCCCGGAAGTGAGAGAAGAACAGAAACAGCCAGCTGTTAGCGCTTCAATTTTAGGAAAAATACCAGAGTCCCCCCAAAAAACACATTTTCAGCTAGCAGAAAACTAAAAACGTTTGGAGGTGAAAAGAGGAAAAGCTGGGGGAAGGTTTCTACAGCTGGAGTTTTGCTTTGTACAGTTACCGTGGCAGTGCAGGGTCCCATGTCCACGGAAAGGCTGGCCACCTAAAGGCTATGTGTCCACCTCTCCGTCTGCTCTTCTTCCTCCAGTTGCTCTCACTGAATGTCTGACTGAACTCAGGTCTTGGTTTTTCAACAACTTCCTCCAACCTAACCCTAAGAAATCTGCTCTGGGGAAGGCTGGCAGCTTCTCCATTAGCCTGTGAGAATCCCTCCGTTACCTGTTTGCAGCAGATTAAGAGCCTTGGTGTTATGTTGGACAGTATTCTGTCGTTCCAACCTCATATTAATTTAATCACCTTTTTCCGTCTACACAATTTAAACTGCCTCCGTCCCTCTCTCTCTCTGAGCATGATGCCGTCACCTTAGTGAATAGTTTGGTCACGTCTCGACTGGACTATGTAACTCACTTCTTTTTCGCCTACCACAAAAATCCCTGCATAAGTTACAGTTAGTACAGAACGCTGTGACTCGTACTATTACAAGAACTCCTCTTACTGCCCATATTCCTCCTGTCATGCAGCAACTTCACTGGCTGCAGATAAAATGTAGGATTATTTACCAACTCCTGCTTACATTCAAGGCTTTGCACAAACTCACTCCCTCTGATATCTCTCAACTCATCCAAATCTCCATACCCTCTGGAGTTCTCCTCTCCTCAGCTTCTGTAAATCTACACAATCCTCCTGCTCGACTTACACCAGTGGTTCCCAAACTTTTTCTTCTGGGCCCCCCTTAATTTTACACATTTTTTCCCGTGCCCCCCCTCTCACACACACACGTGCACACATGCACGCACGCACGCACCCACACACATACACACACAAACACTGCGAACAGACAAATCTCATTTTCAAACTCCATTACAGGTTATTTCACATCAAACCTTAGAGATTTGAACAAGTAAAAGTAACTGCATTTAACTACATGTTAAAATAAACTTCAACCTTTTCTTTAAAACAACAAACAAACCACTTTTACAGCTCAATAGAAACTTTAAAAAAATGCCTCAGTGCAAAATGGGTTTTAAAAATGACAAATTCCCTGAGAAAATGAAAATAAAAAATGTAAAGGTTTATTTTTACTTAAAAAATTGTTCTCTCATCTTCTCAGTGACTGGTGTGAGCGGCTTGTTGCTGCAGGTCTCCTTTGTGTTGAGTTGTCCTCCAAACAGTGTCCTGTGTGCGATTTGAGAATAAAATAGATGGGGGGGGGTGTGGATCTGTAGGTGGTGTGTGTGTGTGTGTCGGGGAGGGGGGGTGTCTGTGGAGGTTCGGATCCTGGCACTGCGCGCTCAAGGTCGCGCATGCTCGATAGTGAATCGTCCAGACTCGTGCGCACGAGGTGCCCAAACGCGTCTTTGCGCATGGGGAGCTTGCGGTCCTATCACAGCCCGTTATCAGATGCTGATTTTAACTACACTTCCTGTTGTGGTGGCTCTGAAGGAGCTCTCATAAGCGTTCAGGCTATGAAGACTGGTTGACACGCACAAGCTGCGCCAGGAGGCAAACAGAGCTATCCAAACCCATTCACCTCCCCGTGAGGAGTTGCACATCAGCGCCAGGTTCTCCCCTGAGTGTCTCAATAAAAAAATGATGTGCACCCCTCATTTCTCTGTTTTTCTCATGATCTCATAATAATGAATGTTAATATTATAACCGGTGTTCCCCTGAGCGCACGGCGCTGCACTGCAACCTCGTCACGCCCACCTGCTCTCTGCAGCTCTGAGCGCGCTGCGGTGAATCGGACACACTCAGACCAGCTCCCCAGAGGGGAGAGATTGGGGGGACAGCAAGGCAGAGGCAAGATAAATCTCACCCATCCCCCCAGATAACCCTGCCTAGCACTAAAAAAAAATAAACATTTTTTAAATTAAAAAAATTATTATTTTTTTTATTAATCACTGAATAAATCATCCCGCGCCCCCCCTGCTGTTACACCGCGCCCCCCTAGGGGGCGCGCCCCCCAGTTTGGGAACCACTGACTTACACCATGAGGACGTGAGCCCTCAGCAGATCTGACCCCTCCCTGTGGAAGTGTCACCCGGCTGACCTTAGAAACACCACATCTCTCCCGCTTTTTAAATGCAGGCTGAAAACATCTATTTAAAACTGTCTATTCAGTGTAATGACTGCTGTGATTTAAGGTTGTTTTATCCTGGTTGTTTAATTTGTTGGTTTTACTAGGTCTTATTGGTGTGTTTTTACTGTGAACTTTATGGATTGTACGGTGTCCTTGTGTGTTTGAAAGGCGCCTGAAATTAAATGTATTATTATTATTATTATTATTATTATTATTATTATTATGATGTTCAACTAGTGGGACGATGAGGGTGACAGAGTCTGGGTGTTGGAAAGGAGGCTGCAGCAGACTGAGGGTGTCCAGAATCATCTCTGTTCCACAAATAACTCAATATGTTTCATTTGGATGAGGAATGAAGAGAGATGGAACAGAGTTAGAGATGAGAAGAAACAGAAACTGTTGGTCTGAACTCGGGGTGGGAGTTGAGAACCAGTTCCGACTTAGAACCAGTCCAGTCGACCATTTCCATCAGAATTGTACACCTCCAACGTTATCAATTCTTCTTAACAATTTAAAACAAATAGGATTATTACCTAGCTTGTTTGAAAATACACTAGAGCATCTTTAATGACCAAAACAAGATAAAAGACAATCAGAGAATCCTAACAGTCACTAAAAGCTAGAGAGTAAAGATTTGACCTGAACAGGTGAGTAGAGCGAGTCCAGGTTAAACGCTCCACAGTGGAGGGGCAGCAGCTGTTAAAGCCCCACGTCCTCTCGTTTTACATCTGGTGGGCCAATCAGAGTAAACTGACCAGAAGATCTGAGCTCTCTGATTGGCTGATTAGGACACACAGGCCAGATATAATGCAGCATATTATAAGGTAAATATTTAAAACTAATACAAATTTTAACTCAGTTCTAAAACTGACAGGAAGCTAAACTAGGAGTCAATATTTTTCTGCTCCAACTTTAAAATGAGCTGCAGCTTCTGGACTAATTGTAACCTCCGCGTTAGAATTTATTGATACCAGGATACAGAGAATTCCAGAAGTCAAGATGTGGAAAAATAAAAACATGAGTCACTTTCTCCAGATCCATATGAGATACAAAAGGTCAAAGTTTTGTTCTATTTTGATTAAGATCAAGAATATTTCCAATCATCCATCATCTCAGTTCACACAAACAGTCTTACAGCCGGCTCATTTCTGAGCTGCTAACAGAAATATAAACCTGTGTAAGGTTTGAAAGGTCATACATCAGGGCTGTACAGTGCGACATATATGTCGCACGTGCGATGGAAAAAACAGTCTGTGCGATGAACTATTTTTAGACGTAGCACTTGTGCGATCAGGGTTTCCTCTACATGTAATTGATTGTGGCGCACCCCCACACCTTCAGAATTAACTTAAAAATATCGACTTTAAAACAATGTCAGGTGGCCTCAGCGGGTCTCCAACCTAGCGCTAGAACGCACGCGCCAGCCCAGAGCATCTTGCCTGGCAACGCAACGCGCTGGCTCGCCCACGTCCTCCGTCTTCATTTTGGTCATCCGACCAGAGCCTTTCTGCATTTTGACCCGAGGGCCGCCGCCTGGAGACGACCACGATGTAAACCCCGCACCCGGTGGTTCGATGTTGTTGTGGGCGACCTCCAACAATCCGGAGTCGCCGTGGCGCAGCTGGCTCAAGATCGCCAGCACTGGAAGCAACTGGTTCACTTAATAGGCTCAACGCACTGGTGCGGGACGATACCCGACCTATCGCAGCAGTCGTGATAATGATGATGATGATGAAACGATGTAATGCATATTAAATATATATAGCCTATATCTGCGCACTTGTATGGATTAAAGTTCTGCGTCATGTCGACTGGCGAGTCTAGCGACGGAGTTCCATCAGTTCTAGCTGTTCAGAAAAAAACTCTTTGTGACTCTGAAAGTCTCCCTGTGCTTTAATTACAGACAGAGGAACTGATAAATCTGAATGGGTCACACTGATGTCTGTTAACGAGTCCACGGTCCGAGTCAGGGGGAGACGAGGCTTCACACCGGAGTCTGACGCCGCTAAACACAGCTCAGCCCCAGGGGCGTATCTAGAATTTTTTTCTGGGGGGTCCAGGCAGGGGCAAAGACTGAAGAAGGGTGGCTCACTAAAAGGTCATTATATTTAAATGCTCTGCAGTCTTGGACTGCAATGGACAGCAGACCTAAGTTTTAATAACTTATTTATTTACTGAAGTAAAACACATGGATCTGTTTAGTAGAACTATGCAGCAGATTCAGAATCAGTAGGAGACAAATGAACATTTTAAACACCACAGTCTCACTGTACACCATCAAAAACAGTCTGCCTGTTTATGTGCAAAATTACTATAAAGTAAAATTCTAACAGTTTCTGCATATTAATAAATCAAAGATTATAACAGCTGAAAACATCTGTTTTTGTGGTTTTTAGCAGTGTTCCACAAAACTGTATGAACAAACTGATTGACAGCTCTGGTGGGCGTGGCCAGGCAGGGTGGCCAATCCGATTTCAAGGGTGGCCAGTGACACCCCCCTGTGGCCCCGCCCCTGCTAGAACTGTATTGAAGCACCAAAAAAAATCAAATCAGAGAACTCAACCACCACACATAACTATAAAATATCCATCCATCCATCTTCTGTAGCCGCTTATTCCTCCACAGAGGGTCGCGGGGCAGCTGGTGCCTATCTCCAGCGGTCAAGGGGCGAGAGGCGGGGGACACCCTGGACGGGTCGCCAGTCCATCGCAGGGCCACACAGAGACGAATGAGACAAGCAACCACACACCCACTCACACCTAAGGACAATTTACCAGCCCAATTAGCCTGACAGTCATGTCTTTGGACTGTGGGAGGAAACCGGAGTACCCGGAGGAAACCCACGCACGCACGGGGAGAACATGCAAACTCCACGCAGAGAGGCCGCAGAGCCGGGACGCGAACCCACGACCTCCTTGCTGCGAGGCAACAGTGCTAACCAGCTGCGCCACCATGCAGCCCCACTATAAAATATATTCATACAAACTATAATAATGTACATGGCTGTTTCTAAAACTCATACAGTACACACACTACAGTAAACACTGTTTGCACACATTTCTCAACACACTCATACTTTGAACACATCTACACTAATTTGAATGAATAAATGTTCTTTTAAAAATTACTCTGACATAAACATGTTTGAAGATGTTTCTTGTTATTGTGTTTTCACTATAAGCACTTTGTCAGTGTGTTAAAAATGATATGTACTAATTTTGGCTATTAGCTGAATTTTTATGCTAGTGCTACAACTTTTTGTTCTGTGCTACAAAATCTGCAACCTTTGTAGCACCAGTGCTATGAGCTAAAAAACTTAACGTACAGCCCTGTACATGTCAAAAGTCAACAGACAGTGTAATGTCCAGACATCCTCGTTTGCCCGAAAAACACTGTGTTCTTTCCAAACCATAAAAAATGCTTTGTTTACGATTTCTCAAAAGCCAGTCTCTCCATCTGGAGAACCGCCATAACAAAGAACCTCCCTGTACTCCTATCTCTACTGCAAGTAGCAAGACGTCTCCAGGATAAGAAATAAATAACTTTTAGGCTTAATAAAAATCTTTTCTCTCCTTTTACAGACTGTGATGATTAATGAATAACAATGATTGTTTTTCCTAAGATGAATTTAAACAGAATTGATTGCTTAGAAGTTAATGATTGAATCAAAATACTTGATTATTATTTAATTGCATATCTTGTCTTACTCTTCAGAAGAAGTGATTTGATGATTTTCAAATACCTTCCTTAGTATAACTCAAGTCTCACACTCATATTGATATTAATCAGTCACTTCAATGTTGATGATTTAAGTCTTAAAACAATGATTAGTTGAAATGCATAGTTTTAGATTTTAAATACATCAAATTAATCTACTTGATGAATTAATGATGATTTTATTATCAGTTACGTAACGTTACATATTAACATCAGTATATTATTCATGATAGTTCTATTGAACTTAATTCATGATATTAAGTGAAATATTCCCTTTAGAAGCCTCTCAGGGAAAAGTGAAGCTAAGGAGATTTGATAACACACGTCCTGCATTTTTCCTGGTCTGTGATTGGTTAGACACAGACCTCAAAAATAACACTCACACTTTTTTTTGTGATTTCCAGCCAAAGCTAATTGTTCATCTGTTGTTGGATCAAGCCAAATTCTACAATAGAAAACTTTTAGCGGCCAAGCGCCACCTTTTTGAATACCAAACAAGCATAATTTGTTTTAACCTGTTAAACTTCATATTTTTGCCTCTGTCAAATTATTAATAAGTGTTGATTCCCTGGCTACCCAAATAATCTATTTCCAGTGTAAATTTTATATTAAAGGTCCAACAACTTTGATGACTCATAATTTATGAGACATTATACTTTGTCAGAAATTTTTTTTATTTTACTGACAGTTTATGAAGTGTGACAACTTACAAAACGTTACACCTATGTATCATCAGCGTAATGGTGAAACAGGATTATAAATTTCAATAGCATCTATTGGTTTTAAAGAAACTGAAAATAAATTGGGGCCCGATATGGATCCCTGAGGAACACCACATTTAACAGGTGTTAAATGCGTGTCGAGGTGTTTTGGGGAGGAGCCGTTGGATTCAAAAACTGCTCTCTTGATGAAATAATCCACAGAGCGGCTTTAATAAGATCACATAATCAACAGTATGAAAAGCTGCAGTGAGGTTCAGGAGGGCTGGAACTTAAGCTCCACCAGAGTCATCAGTGAGTTTTAACAAAAATGCAAATAAAGTAATTGGACGGTAGTCAACAACACTCCTGGAGCTAAACCTGCTTTCTTCAGAACAGGTTGCACTACTGCCTGCTTCCATAGGGAGGACGCCGCCCCCTCCCTAATGCACATTATTGATGGATAATAAGGGTCCAGAACATGAAAGCTCCACAGGGATTCAGTGTAAAGTCAGGCGATGTGAGTTCACCTGCTGGGTTTAGTTCAGAGTCTGGCTGCTGCATTCTGATTGGCTGAAAGGCCTGAGAGGGAGGATTAGTTCAGACCAGTAAAAAGAGTGTTACAGTCTGATCCTGATGACACAAAGACAGGGATTATTTACTCCTGATCTGCACTGGAAAACATTTTCTGTAGTTTTGCAATGTTTTTAAAGTGACAAGCAGGATGGAGAGACAATTTAATGAGAATCAAAGCTTCAGACATGGTCAATAGTCACTCCTAGATTTCAGATGTTTGACTTGACTGATGAGCAAAAGGAAGCAAAGAGGAAAGATATGAGTCAAAGGTCATGTGTGCAGGGAAAGCAGGTTGAAGAAAGAAACCCCTGGAGGTTCACAGCTGTTTGTTTCAGTGAACTCCTGAAGTCAGAGTGGGTTTTTGTGGCTGGATGTTTTGTTGTTGGAACTACATCAGACAGTGGACAGAGTGTAGACAGCCAGGGCTAAAACCTCTACAAGACACACCAGTGTTGGTTTTCACAAGGTTTGCTGCCACAGTGCTTTTAGATATTCTTGTTGGATGTTTCTATGGCTACTGAAGTACAATTACAGTCATGTTCAAGTTTTAAGCGGGCTACTTGCGATGGATCGGGAGGATGGAGCAGCTCCACTTCCTGGAGCAGCGCAAGAGACACTGCGCCCATTCGCCTCGCCTTCCTCTGCTTATCCGGGTCTGGGTCGCGGGGGCAGCATCCCAAGTCGGGCGTCCCAGGCCATCCTCTCCCCAGCCATCCTCTCGCCGGCCAAGTCTACCAGCTCCTCAGCTGGGACGCCCAGGCGTTCCCAGGCCAACCTGAAGATGTATTTCCTCCAGCTTGTCCTGGGTTGACCCGGGGTCCTCCTGTCATCAGGACATGCCCAAAACATCTCCCAAGAGAGGCGTCCAGGAGGCATCCTAACCAGATGCCCAAACCACCTCAACTACCTCCTTTCGATATGGAGGAGCAGCGGCTCTACTCCGAGTCCCTCCCGGATGTTCGAGCTTATCACCCTATCTCTAAGGCTGAGCCCGGCCACCCTGCGCAGGAAACTCATTTCGGCCTCTTGTGTACGCGATCTTATTCTTTCGGTCATTACCCAAAGCTCATGACCATAGGTGAGGATTGGGAGGTAGATCGACCGGTAAATCGAGAGCCTTGCTTTCTGGCTCAGCTCCTTCTTCACCTCAACCAATCGATTCAGTGTCCATCACTGCAGATGCTGCCCCAATCCGCCTGTCGATCTCCTGCTCCCTCCTTCCCTCACTCATGAACAAGATCCCGAAATACTTAAACTCTTCCACCTGGGGTAGGACCTTTCTCCTGACCTGGAGTTGGCAAGCCACCTTTTTCTGGTCAAGGACCATGGTCTCGGATTGGAGGTGCTGATCCTCATCCCAGCCACTTCATACTCGGCTGCGAACCTCCCCAGCAAGAGATGAAGGTCAGAGCCTGATGAAGCTAAGAGGACCACATTATCCGCAAAAAGCAGAGACGAGATTCTCCTGCCACCAAACTCAACACCCTCCACACCACGGCTGCTCCTAGAAATCCTGTCCATAAAGGTTATGAACAGGACCGATGACAAAGGGCAGCCCTGGCGGAGTCCAACCCTCACTGGGAACAGGTCCGACTTACTGCCAGCTATGCGGACCAGACTCACACTCCTCTGATACAGGGACTGAATGGCCCTTAACAAAAGACCATCCACCCTGTACTCATGGAATGTCCCCCACAGGGTGTCCCTGGGGACATGGTCATAAGCCTTCTCCAAATCCACAAAACACGTGGATTGGTTGGGCAAACTCCCATGACCCCTCCATCACCCTGGCAAGGGTAAAGAGCTGGTCCACAGTTCCACGACCAGGACGAAAACCACATTGCTCCTCTTCAATCCGAGATTTAATCATCAACCGGACCCTCCTCTCCAGTACCCTGGAGTAAACCTTGGGAGGTGGGAGTTCAAGACCATTTTGACAACTTCTTATGCCAGACGTTCCCTGCACACCCTTACTATATGTTTGGGTCTACCAAGTCTGCGCCGCATCTTCCCCTGCCATCTGGTCCAGCTCACTATAAGGTGGTGGTCAGTTGACAGCTCTGCTCCTCTCTTCATCCGAGTGTCCAAAACATATGGCCGCAGATCAGATGATACGACTACAAAGTTTATCATCGACCTGTGACCTAGGCTGCCCTGGTACCAGGTAGCGATGGGCCTCCTTATGTTTGAACATGGTGTTTGTTATGGCCAGATTGCGACTTGCGCAGAAGTCCAATAATAGAGCACCACTTGAATTCAGATTGGGCGGGCCGTTCCTCCTAATCACGCCCCTCCAGGTCATGCTGTCATTGCCCACGTGAGCATTGAAGTCCCCCAGCAGGACAATAGAATCCCCAGTTGGAGCGCTATTCATCACTCGTCCCAGGGACTCAAGAAGGGTGGGTACTCTGAACTGCTATTTGGTGCATAATCACAAACAACAGTCAGGACTGGTTCCCCAACCCGAAGACGCAGGGAATTAAGTAAGTAAAGTTTATTTATATAGCACCTTTCACAGAAAAAATCACAAAGTGCTTCACAGAAAACAGAATCAAACATGATAAAACAAATAAAATCAATTAAACAAACAAAATATCATTACAAATCAAAATCATTAAACAACAACAAGAGAACATAAAAGAGTTATTTAAAAGCAGTTTTGAATAATTGGGTCTTCAACTGCTTTTTAAAGGAGTCCAGACTGTCTATACAGCGTAAAACTAAAGGAAGTTCATTCCAAAGTCACGGTGCAACAGACTGGAAGGAGCGATCACCTCGACTTTTAAATCTGGTCCTTGGAACTGTTAGGAGATTCTGGTCTGTGAACCTGAGAGCTCGGGTTGGAGCGTACGGCTTTATCAGTTCAGTAACATAAAGAGGAGCTTGACCATGTAGGGCCCTGAAAGTTAGAGTCAGGATTTTAAAATGAACTCTACATTTAACAGGGAAGCTATCCTCTTGTCTTGTGGGGTAAACCCCAACATACAGGCAGTGAGTCTTGGGGCTAACAAAAAGCCCACCCCAGCCCTCCACCTCTCACCCGGATCAACTCCAGCAAAGAAGAGTGTCCAACTACTCTCTAGGACTTGGGTTCCAGAGCCAACGCTATGTGTCGAGATGAGCCCGACTATATCTAGCCGGTACTGCTCAACCTCTTCCACAAGCTCCAGCTGCTTCCCCACCAAAGAGGTGACGTTCCATGTCCCAATAGCCAGTTATCCTGTCCGGGGATCAGACCACCAAAGCTCCCACCTTGGTCTGCCACCCGATCTACAATGCACCGGACCCTTCATGCTCCTCCTGCAAGTGATGAGTCCACAGTTAGATGAGCTCATGTGTCCGGTTCAGGCTGGGCTCTGCCGGGCCCCATAAGTGAAAGCCTGGCCCCCAGGCACTCATCCACGAGCCCCAACCCCAGGCCTGGCTCCAGGGTGGGACCCCGGTAACCCTCCGAGCTGGGTACTTGAACTCTTTGGTGCTGTATCCATGAAAGGTCTTTTGACACAAAGTGCCCCAGACAACATAGCTCCTAGGATCGTTAGGGCACTCAAACTCCTCCACCACAATAAGGTGATGGTTCAAGGAGGAGACTGTGCCCGTCCGCGGTGGATTTTATGAAATATTAACAGTTTGTGAGGTAAAGGAGGCACGCGATTGGTCTGCAGGGGAGGTTGGGCGGGGGTGCATATTGTAGCTGCCTGCAGTAGTTCCAATTCCTAAAGCTGTCGCAGGAGGCGCGACGCCATTTTGCAGTGGATTTTATGAAATCTTTACAGCTTTGGGGACACAGTACTTGGCTCAAGGACCAGAAATAGGCGGCCCGCGGTACCTATGCTTTAGGCTAAACAGAGTCTTCCAGCCATTAATGCATAAAAATCACACATGAAGTGGACGGGGTTCACACCTGTACAGTTACAATGGTGTTGGAGAAACATCTGCACTACTGGTGTTCTTCAGGAGGAGCCACAGAACAGAAGGTTGTTCTGCCTTAAGCAATAACCTCAAGAATCTTCAGATGAATCAAACCCTGGGTTACCTGAAGGCCTTCAGCTGTTGGTGCTTTTATTTTGGAGGATAACGGCGTGTTTGTTCCCTCTGCAGGTGGTGAAACTTAAAGGACAAGTCCTCTCAGTCATGTATCGTTTCCGGATGAAAAACAGGGAGTGGATGCTGATCCGAACCAGCAGCTTCACCTTCCAGAACCCCTACTCTGATGAAATCGAGTATATCATCTGCACCAACACCAATGTCAAGTAGGTTCCTTCCTCTGCGTTCTGTTCCCAAGGTCTGTTAGCAGTCTGTTGAACAGTTGACTGATGGTTGATGGGTCTATTAATGCTGACCTCAGACTAAATCAAAAATATTTACATAAAAACGTTTTTATGTTTTGGTTCTCGGAGCTCATCAGAATAAACGGAGAATCTATTAATGGTGTCACGGTAATCCTTCAACATTAACCCGCACAACGCAGAAGAAATCGGATTACTTTTTTGTTGCTTCAGCTGAGTGAACTTACACCGGACTTTAGTCCAGACGGCCCGGTTCAGAGGACTCCAGCAGGCTAGCTCCACAGCTAGTTAGCTTATTCAAACAGATTTAAGATCTACTCCTCACATAAAGCTCTCAATAACGTCACCCCTCCTTACCTGTCTGCTCCCCTAAATCACCATCACCCCTCACACTGTCTCAGACAACCGTTTCAAAGCATTGGGAGTTTTTTCCGTAGTCGTTCCCACCCTACAGGACACACTCTGGCTCCCTTCAGAAATCCGGCAAAAGTACGATAAGCTCACCTATTTAACCAGCATTTAACCCCCGTTAATTTGAGCTTGTCCAAAAGTACCCGGATGAAAACAATAACATTCAAGGGGTCTATATGTTATTACCGTAATACCGCCCAAGCCTGATCTGCAAACATAATGAATTTTACCGAGTCGATACAGAAAAGCTGTCGTTCACGTAGAGTGTGAATAATTTTGGTCCTAGAACCGAGCCTTACTTTTCTAAGCTGTGAATCCGTATTATTAACAGTTACATATTGAAATCTAGTGCTTAAATAACTTGAAAGCCATTGATTAGGTTTGCCACGAAGACCATAATATTCACATTTTTTGAGCAGATGTGTGTGATCAGTTGTATCAAATGTCTTATTTAAAGCGGCTCTCTGGAGCATTTTTCTCTGTATCAAAGTTTTCTAAATGTTTAAAATGATATTTCAGGTCTAAACTATGATCTATGGGTTGAGTTCCACAACATCTGTCATTCTGATGAAGACCCTCCTTCCTCCTAGAGACCCCTTTCCATTTTTTCTTGCCGCCGACATTTTTCAGCCAATGAAATTCAAATTTCTGCATTCTCTCAACATGCACGCGCATCGACCAAACCTGTACCAGTAGGGGGCGCTGTCGTACAGGACGCTCCGTGTTTCTCTGTTTACTGTCTCGTTCACTGAGGACTCACAGCTCATTTCTACTAAAAACCTACCCATTCCCCAGCTAAAGATGGATTTATTTTTATTTTTAAACCTTTCACCTCACAGAATGGCAAGGCTTGACAGGATTATGCATTTATTTTGGTCAGAATGTTCATCCAGGGCCGAGTCAAGTTCAGTTTCAGAGTCCAGCAGCAGCTCTCTGCTAACAGAGCTAATATCAGAAGCAGCAGGGACAGAGAGGGCTCATCAGACCCTCGTAGTGTTGTTGGAATAAGAGTTGTGAACTGTGAGTGATTAAACCCTACACATTGAGCTGTACAGTTCATGTCCGAAGTATATGCGCCGTGTGCACGCGCGCACACGCGACCGGATGCGCGTGTCGAGATGTTTTGAGGAGGAGCCTTTAGACGTTAGATTCAAAAACTGCTCTCCTGATGAAATCCTCCAGAATGCGGCTTTAAGTCAATTAAAACAGCCACTACATTAAGTTTCTGATCAACTGCTGTTGCAATCTGCTCTACTAATTCCATAACTGCTAATGAAGTTGAACGATTTCCCCTAAACCCATATTGATGGTCGTTTAAAAGATCAAACTTGTTAATAAATGCTTCAAATCTAATTACAGAATCTTTGAGAACTGTGGTAGTAAAGAGAGAGGTCTGTAGTTGCAAGCTAATTGTTTATCACCACTTTTATAAATAGGAATAACTCTGGCTATTTTCATTTGTTCAGGAACTATACCACTTGAAAAGGATTTGTTGCAAATGTAAGGAACCGGTTCAATGAAGCAGTGGATAACCTCCTTGATAAGACATACATTTTCACCATTATGAAACTAATGAATAATACATTAATATTAAATAGAGAGATAAATATTAAATACATAGATAAAACTGACAAACCACACCTTTAATAACTGTTTTTATTTAGTTATTTAAATTTGACTCAAATGGATTTCCATATGCAGCCTGTTTAGAACCCACCCTCATGCAGCACAGAGCTGGGAGGGGACGGCTGGCCATGTGCTGGTGGGGTCAGACCCCTGGTCGGGCCCTGACCCTACCCCTGACAATGACCCTGACCCTGACCATGTGTCCCTGAGGATCAGCGGATCCTGGAGAGATCCTCTCTAAGAGCTTCATCTCAAAGGTTATTTAAACTTCTAAAGATGCTGTCATTTACTTTACAGACAGATTGAAAACCGTCGACCAGAAGGTGTGTGTGAGTAGTTTCAGTTCTTCAATATTCCCATGGTCATGTCTTTCAGGCAGCTTCAGCAGCAGCAGGCAGAGATAGAGGTTCACCAGAGAGATGGTCTGGCTGCCTACGACCTGTCCCAGGTACAACCACTGCATCACCCAGAGCTCTACCTGTGCTGACTCGGGAGAAAAATCTTGTGCTCCAACTCATACCTGCAGGTACCTGTAGCAGGAGTCAGCGCCGGAGTCCACGAGACCGGGAAGACCATTGACAAGACAGAGGCTCTGTTCTCCCAGGAGAGAGACCAACGCTTCGCTGAGATGTACACCAGCATCTCTGGCTGTAAGACACACACACACGCACACACGTGTGTGTGTGCACGCTTGTATATACCGTATTGACCTGAATATAGTACGGCCCCGATTATAAGACGACCCCCCCGCCCCCCTTTCAAGACTGGTCTTCAGAAAAAAGACACTTTTTAAAGAAAATTAGTGCTGTCAAATTTAGCGCGTTAATTGTGACGATTAATTTCGAAGACATAACGCGTAAAAAAAAAAAATAACGCACTTAACGCAACTTGTGTTTGAAGCAAGGCGGAGCGCTTGTCAACATCAGATTTCCTACAGCTCCCATCGCAGCCCGTGTCCTCCCTCCCACCCGCTCCTCGGATCTCATCAGCTCACTCTCTTCACCTGTCGACCCAGTAGACGAACTCAACTCTCCGCTCCTTCCACAGTGAAAACCGAAAGTAATCCGCGGTGAAACTGGACGGTCTCTAGCCTTTAAGATTTATTCCTGCTCCTTTCTCGCCGTACGGTCCCGTTCAGTTCAGCAGTGAGCGGGTGTTACGGGTCCAGTCCCGGTCTGACACCGAGGTCCGAGCGGACGGAGGTGTCAGTTCGGCTCGGTACGAACCCAGACCCTACTCCTATCTGAAAAGTAAAACCAGTACCGGGCAGAGGCGATCCCATTCCCACACTAGTCTTTAAACAACAGAGACCTGAGTGACTCGGATCCCTCATTGAAAACGAGGCAGACCGTGGGTCAGTTTGAACACTGCAAAAAATGATTCTCTCATAGTGTTTCCACATGTTGGAAATCTTTTATTATTATTTTAAAACAATACCCTTCTGAAATTGTACATAAAATAAACAAATAGATTTATAAAGTACTGTATTTAGGGTCTGTCCAATTTTAGGCAGGAATTTTTGTTTTTCAACTGTTTTGAACTGAAATGCAATTTAAATGCATTTTTTTCATCAATTATAAAAGCTCTAAAAATGATTTTTTAAAACATTTTGGCATATTTCTTGGATGAACATTGTAAACTGCATGTAATTTCTTTTTTCTGAAAAGCAATTAAATGCGATTAATCACAATTAATTTTGTTCAGATTTGCGATTAATTAGTTAATTTATTTTAATCGACTGACAGCCCTTCCATCCATCCATCCATCTTCTGTAGCCGCTTAGTCCTCCACAGAGGGTCGCGGGGGAGCTGGTGCCTATCTCCAGCGGTCAAGGGGCGAGAGGCGGGGGACACCCTGGACGGGTCGCCAGTCCATCGACTGACAGCACTAAAGAAAATGTCTTTTTTGAAATTTTGAGAAAATCATTTAAATAATACAGTAATTACAGACTGCTTTAATATTTGTCTATTAATCAGGGGTTAAAGTTCTCCATCGTGGCGACAATTGGAAAAAATGTTTTTCTCGCTCTATCTTCTAGCGCTCTCTCTCAGTCTCCCTCTCTCTCCCTCTGTGTGTGTGTTTATGGCGGAATTAAAAGCTGCTTTCATAAAACAATGCCACCAATTTGCCCTGAAGCTGAGCCAGGAAGCATTTGATCGTTCATTAGTGTTTAGACTGTACCGGTAATGTTGCGCAATCGTGCTTTTCACAAAAGATTACGCAATGGCGGCGGTAAGGGGCGGTCTTCGCGCTGGCCCCCGGCCCCAAACACAGAAAACCACCATAAATAATGCCAGCGGACGTAGGCACCACCTACCAGCAGGTGGTGTTGTCGGGGGAGGGTAGGCCCCCACATCAGAGAGGGGCCCAAGATGTCCCAGGAGAGGGTGGTGAGGGCTTGACCGACCTGATGGATAAACAGTCACACAAACACATTCCCACCCTCATTTACACCCAAACCTTACATAAACAAACCAAGGCACAATAGACACCGTACACACTCCCCAAACATACACTCTATACTCCCAGGTCCACCCAGAGGGTGCAACTATTCCCCAGACCCAGGAGATTGTCCTCTTTTGTAACAGTTTATTTTCTAACTCTAGCTGCAGAGAAGAAGATGATGGTTCCCTCATCGACAGCTGGAGGACAGTCCCTCTACTCCCAGAGCTCGCCCTTCCAGCAGGGACACTCCGGCAAAACCTTCAGGTACGTTTGATCTCAGTCGGTTTAAAAAGTGATCGCTGGCTCTGTGTTTGACACCTTGTGTTTCTGTGGGTCTTAGTTCCTCTGTGATTCATGTTCCTGGTGTGAATGACATCCAGACATCAGGCTCATCCAATCAAAATCTAGCTCAAATCGCCAGGCAGCTCAACCCAGGCCAGGTAGCGTGGTCAGGCAACCGGCCATCCTTCTCTGGGCAGGTAACACACACACATTACTAAAGCTCTGTACTTCAGACTCTGCTCTGGGGTTCCTGTGACCAATGGAGCTGTGTGTCTAACCACCGTCTGTGTTCTCCAGTCCAGTAAAACCCAGTCCAGTCCATTTGGTATTGGGTCTGGACACAACTACCAGACTGACCCAGCATCCTACAGTCCCTTGTCCTCCCCGGCCACATCTTCCCCCAGCGGTAACGCCTACTCAGGCCTGACGAACCGCAGCACAGCATTCGGTAAGCACATTGTCCTCTCTGACTCCTTGATTAGTGACAATCTCCTGATGGTTTGTGCTGTCAGTGGGTGATCAGATGCTCACACCAGGGCAGTGCCCATCCATATAGGGCGATGGGGCACCGCCTCACCAGTCCAAAAGGAAGAAGAAGAAGCTAGGAATCACAAAATATAAAAAACAACCATGAAAATTTAACTAAACGATCTCTCCATTACACATACGTACAATAAGTGCTGTGTATGATCTGCATTTAGGTGTAGTTTTAAACAGTTCTCTCACGTTTTTTACCACGACCAAAAGGTCGTGTGGTGTACTTCTTGTTTCTTTCGGGGTCTTCTGTACATGCTTTGGGCTCACAAATGTTTACCATAGACCTACACTATAACTGGTGCTTGTGCACTGGAACCCCCTTCAATACAAAGTATAGGAGAACCTTAGGGCTTAGACCAGAGTCTAAGCTCAGATCAGGACGTTGACCCGGAAGCTCTAAGTAGCTTCTGGAGTTTTTATCATGAAGGAAACTAAATGGATATTTATTCAAAAAATCCTTCTTGACAGCTTGTGACAACCCAGCCGATTGATTCCATGCGTCCTGACTCGACGGTGAGTTGTTTGGTTTGTTTGTTTGTTTTGTTTTATTAACAATGCGTTGCTGAGTTCCATGGGCGTTTTTAGCCCATTTTTGGGGGTGCTGAAGCATTCCTAAACAGAGTCCCAGCACCCCTAAAAGTTTAGATTTTTACTTTGTATTTTTTTACTTTATGTCCTTTTTAAAAACACTAGTAAATATAAAAACCATACAGTATGTGGTTGAAATGTTACATTTTAACAACAATAATACAACAAACCTCCCCCGCCTGAGAAATGGTTTGCTCCTCCTTTCCCAGACTCAAGTCGCACTGCAGGAAGGGGGCGCATGTGAGCTGGGAGCGTCTCACTCCCGGTCCGGTTCTAGATGTTCACACTGCACCCCAAAGCAGATCTGGTACCTACTAGGGCGACCAGATGTCCCATTTTTGTGCAGGATTGTCCCGCATTTACCTTCTGTCCGACTTCCACAAATTGAGAGACACTGTCCGGCATTGTTATCTTAATCCTTTAACACCAAAGCGCATCCTGGTCTGCACTCCACAATGCTTTGTGCTCTAAAAAAGATTTCAAGCAGCTTTTGAAATAAGAGAAGTTGCTCTTTCAGGTCAGCGTAGTTCTATTATGATTATTTCTGTTCTTACATCAGACCTGAGGAGTCAAACTGAATGACAGAAAACAAAAGTTTAAGGAACAGTTGAAGTGTGGTGCAGTGGTAGAGAAACTGTCTCTCACACAGGAGTCCTGGGTTCAAATCCCAGCCTAACAGGTGTCAAAATTATCGAATATTTTTCTTTAAAAAGATAAATATTTGATGAAATATTAGGTGTTGTTATTAGTTGATAATCTGCATATGTATTGAATTTGCGTATTCTAAAGTACAATGTTTAAATTGTGACAGTCCTTTAGTATTTAACATGTATTGTCTCCCACCGACGGCTCTTTGTCCCTCATCATGTTGGTCTGGATCTGGTCACCCTACTGTTCAGGTCTCTGTTCAGGAGATGCTGTATTAAAATGAGTTGCATTTCCCCAGAGATTAGGGTCACCATGTATTTATTTATTCAGATCCATTCATCTTTTGCTATGGCTCAGCATTTAAATAAACTAAAAAGCAGATTTGTATTAAAATTTGAAAAACAGTTAAATTGATCTCACCTGGCTGGGCAGCTCTCTGGGTGCTGAGCACCTCTAAATCTCTGATCCTAGAATCGTCCCTGCTGAGTTCCTCTATACAAAAACGCCTGTGAGCTAATGGCTAGGGCTAACTAGTTCTGTCCTGATGAGTGATTTTGTTCGTTAAACGGCGAAATGTCTTTGTTATCGTTGTGGCCAAACATTAGAGCTACACTTATAGTGTTGATTGAATACTTTGGTTCATGTAGTTTAGCCCGTTTTGGAGGTTTTTCTTTACAGTTCCTGTTAATGCCAAAGTGGCCTGAGAGTTTTATGAGCGATCTAAAATCTGAATATAATTTTTTTTTGATGGGACCCATCAGTGGATCTGAATTTATTTTGTTGTTAATTAACTTCATTAGTTGTAACTTCACTTGATTGTGTTTTATTATTATTATTAGTAGTAGTAGTATCTGGTTATATTTATATTATTCTAAGGTCTCCTTATGAAGACCTTATGATTTCTTTACTGTTTGATGTGTAGAATTAGACCTAACGGCGTTATATTTTTTGTGAAATGGTGGTAGGGATTTCTAACAGCAACATTTTCAGTCAGAGGAAAATATTTTGCTTCCTTCTCTGCTCTAGTGGTGAGATGTGGTTAGAGCGCATCTAAAAACTGACTTGCAAAAATGCGCCCCACCCAAAAACAATTTTGCCAGCCACCACTGCACCTGGGTTTTACTGTTTTGATTTGTAAACAGATTCTGATCAACTGGTAGTTCAGAAGCATTTATAGAACATGGAACAAAAACACACCAAACATAACATTTACTGTGGGGTACTGTGAAAGTTTGGGCAGCATTGTTGATCTTCATGAGTTTCCATTGGTTGTTAGATACATTTCAGTTAAATATATCGGAGACACGCACAGTGATATTTTCTAAGTTTTGGGGCGGTGATAGCTCAGTAGGTAGAGTGTTCATCTGGCAACTGGAGGTTCGATCCCCACCTCCTGCTGAGCTTTGTCGTTGTGTCCTTGGGCAAGACACTTCACCAACTTACTTTACGAAGTTCATCATGTCTTCTTCTTAGATCAGTGGTTAAAGTTCTTTTTATTTAAAAAGAACGGTCAAATGCAGCTGATAAGCCGAGCAGGATAAGTACTGAGGACTTGGCAGTCGCTCTGCTTCTTTTAAAGTGCCTGTGACTCCATATTTAAATCACTTTATATTAAACAGGTGTAATCTTTGGTGCCTCTAGATCAGCGTTGCACCATTATAACTCAAAATACGCTGTAATTATTTCCTAACGAGCAACTCAGAGATCAGAAGAAAGCGCCGCCTTCCGGTTCTGCTGGGTTTCTCCTTATTTGGCAGCCTGGCACTTCTGCTGCAGCAGGGGGCAGTGCTGTCGCGTGAAAGAGAAACGAAACTGAATCTAAACACTACACGGTCTATGGGCAATGGCGGCGGCACTGCCTCGCTCCAGGTGTCGTGAACGTGCATGTGGGAGGAGAATTGACCATATAAGCAAGTCCGGATCACTATGACCTCATAGCGGGCTGGAGTGAAAAAAACGGTTTGAAACCTGGGTCTGAAATCTGGAAGAGCTTCTCACTGGCTGTACTAGGAGACAGATGGACGCCGTTTTTTGCTCTTTCTGGCAGGTTTAAGGTGAGAACTCAACGTTGCAACATGATAGATAAGTCAGAAAACATGGAAACCAATGTCATGGGACCTTTAAGGCTTCTGTCACTGCTAACAGAGCTGTTTCAGTGGAGTGGCCATTTTGATCATGTGACCTGGTACATTCATTATTTTTTTTGCACTATAAAGATGATGTAGATGTTTGGATAAACATTCAGTCTGATTCTAATGAACCTTTTTTGAACAACAAGCATTAAGTATTTGAGTTTAAACACAGGATTTAACAGGACTTACTGGTCAAATGGATCTAAACCGGAACCCACTAAACTGTGCAGAGAAGAGAAGAGAAGTCGTCACATGAAAGGACTGGTATCCTGTATCATCTAACCCAGTGGTTCCCAAACTTTTTATTCTGCCCCCCCCCCCCCCCCCCCCCCCCCCCCCCTCTCACCCCCACCCACCCAAATTAGACACACACTCCAAACAGACAAATCTCATTTACGAACTCCGTTCGGTTTATTTCACATCTCAAACCTTCTTGAACATTTGAACAAGTAAAAGTAACTGCAATAAACTACAGGTTGCAGTAAAATAAACTTCAATCGTTTTTTTTAAACGACAAACAAACCACTCTTACAAATCAAAATAAACTTCAAAACATGCCTCTGGGCAAAATGAATTTTAAAATATGAACAACTTCCTGAGAAAAATGAAAATAAAAAAGGTTTATTTTTACAAAAATGACAGATTTAATCTCTCATCTTCTCAGTGACTGGAGTGAGGCTGATTGCTGCTGCAGATCTTCTTTGTGTTTTTGTGTTAGCCTTGTCAGACACCTGTCCATTATGCTAGCAGTGTCCTAGCATTCAACATGAAAAAAAAAATCATCCCGCACACCCCCCCTACCCACACACACCGCCCAGCTTACACACCACTGATCTAACCCAAATTTAAGTTCAGGTATTGAATTTGTGTTAATAGTTTAAAGAAGTCAGATTTAAGAAATCATGATGCCACTATGCTGTGATATTTACAGGGAAATCATCTGTAGACAGCAGTGCTGCCTAAACAGCAGCAGGTCTTCACAGCGTCAGCACCAAAACATGTTCAAAGTTCTACATTTGGAGAACAGGTCCCAGATGATCCTATAAATAACTGCTTGTTTGCAGATGTGTCGGGGGAAGCCAGTCAAAGTGGAGCCCAGTTTCAGGGTCGGCCCAGCGAGGTCTGGTCCCAGTGGCAGAACCAACATCATTCCCAGCAGTCTGGGGAACAGCACACACACGCCAACTCCAGCCAGACAGAAGTTTTCCAGGTAAGAATCCCTCAGTTCTCAGCCTCTGGCTGCTGGAGACAGGTGTGTGACATGTGCTGTCTGTGTGTCTGCAGGACATGTTACCCATGGGGGGGGATCCCACCCAGGGAACAGCTAACTACAACATTGAGGACTTTGCAGACCTTGGCATGTTCCCACCTTTTTCTGAGTAAAAGCCACTTCGCCCCAGCTCTCTGACTCACCGATGGATTCATGTTTTTATTTTGATCTGCTTCATTTTTCTGTGTATCTGGATCTCCAGCAAACAGCAACATGAAATAATGAATGTCTCATCAGTCGCAGTTGTTTCAACTCACAGCAGCAAACCATGTTTTGGCCCCCAGGCCCCTCGTATATCTCTGGGAACATCCATGTTATTGTGAATGAGAGGGCCCCACTGTCAGATGGAAGCTCAGTCTGTTTGTGTTCATAAAGACCGAGAGCAATGACTCCCCCGGTGTGTTACGGCTACGCCTCTCAGAGACCAGGGCCCTCAGGTACAAAGACCTTAAACCAGTATCCTACTGAATCCCAGCGTATGCTCAAATCATTAAAGGTCCCATATTCTGCTAAATTCCTTTTCTAAAAATCTTCTAACAGTCATATTAGTCTCATAGACTGTGTCTGAGACCCAAAAGTGTTCAAATAGTTTCACCGTTTTCACTTCCTGATTCTCATTTTTTGGGAAATGTGTTTTGAGCTAATGCTAAAACGAGTGGTTTCTAAATCTTTCCCCTGCTGATGTCAAGAAGGGAAAAGACCACTCCCCTCTAGAGGACAGAGCCAATCACGAGCACCTTTGTCTACTTGAGCCCACCCCGCCCTTTAAAAACCATGGGAGTGCTCATCCTCACAAACGTTAGCAAACAGTCATGGTGAAGCTACGAGAAAAGCATGGCAGTTACTTCGTAGATGGTTGATCAACGAGAACAAACGTCTTTTTTTTACTCTTGAGACCCTGAAGAACCACCAACGTCTTGCAAACTTGGAGAAGAGAGATGGGCGGGGCTTAGAGAAACTCAGCTCCCCAGCTGCCCCGCCCATTTGAAAGGAAAGTTTAGCTTCAGGAGGTTGGATGAGGGGTGGAAGAACAACAGCTGACCTTAAAGTAAGGGTCAGTTTGACCGATGCAGAGCTTTGACCTGTTGTTGAGATGTAAAAGAAAAGATTCAGAGTGGAGAGAACGTGATGAATATGGGATCTTTAACAAACTCCACAAGCTGATCCAGATGTTTCAAACTGCCTGAACTCATCGATCCAAGCACATTTCCACTGAGCACGAAGGGAACACCTGACACTCAATGTAAATGTGAAATAATCTGCATGTATGTTTCTCCGCTCAATAATCAGAAACCATGTATTTATGGGGAAATGGACAGGATCATATTACGTGCACTGAGGAAATGCAGAGGCTCAGGCTTTAAGCTTGAGTTTTTACTTCTATGGATAATTTAAAAACAGACACTCAGAAGCTTGGTAGAATTCTTTGAAACTGTAGTTTAACCAGCAAAAACAAGAAGTCACTCACTTTAATTACTGACTATGTATGGCAGGTTGATGTTTGGAGACAGGTTTGTCTCTGGGGAATTGATGTCAGTAAATACACTGACATCCTAAAGTGAGCCTGTTGATGTGCTCATTAGAACAAATGAATCATGTGTTGAAACAGGCCAGCCTGACACAACGCTAATCAGAGGTTCACATCCTACGATGGTGCTTCTATACTGCTGTGTGTCCAATCAATGGCTCCAGTTAGAAAAGAACAGCTCTGCCTGTAAATCAACTGTAATGTTTGACTGTGTCGTGTGGGAATCTGATCAATGTAAATGTCCCACATCTGTATAGTGCTAGTGTCATGGACTATAAAGCTCTTTACAGTCATTCACACCTGATGGCAATGAGCTACATTGTAGCTACAGAAGTGAGGCGACCAGACCCAGGAGCCACCATAACCTCTGACCACCACCAGCATGTGGTCTAGGTGACGTGTCTTGCCCTAGGACACGACGACGAAGTGACCTACTGGAGTGGGATTCAAACCAGTAATTCTCCAGCTGTAAGATGAACATTTTACCTACTGAGCTGCTGCTGCCCCAGTGTACCTGCTAACATATGGATTAATTCATCCCACACAGCTGGCATGGCTCACTGTCCCAGTTGGTCTGGCTCCCTCTGAAATGCTCCAGTGTCTAGCAGCTGGACCATAGAGGCAGCACACTGAGTTTCACTCAGACTGGCTGCAGCTCATAGCACAGTTCCAAAAGACTCGTCTTTGGAATCTGTACAGCAGCTGATGAGTTAAACCCTGGCTCTCTTCTCACTGCGCCCTTCATGATGAGGCTAAAGCTATTAGAGCAGTGGTGTCCAAAGTTGGTTCCTTCCTTGCACCAACACACCTGAATCAATGGTTGAATCACCTGTTCTGCAGGTCTTTAATCAGCCACTGATTGGAATCAGGTGTGTTGAAGCTGAGAAACCTCTAAAACCTGCTGGATACCAGCCAGGATCAGGATTGGACACTGTTAGAGAGACCACTTAGTGGAAACGTCTAATATCCACTCTGTTACTGCAGCCTGTGCATGTAATAATCCACCATCATCTGTCTCTAAAGTGAACAATATTTATTTTCACATCACTAACAGTTGCCTCCAGTTTCAACCTTCCTGATAACTGGTATTGTGTGTCCTCTAGTAATGGGCTGAGAATGTTTCTATAGTCACTTTGTTACTGACGTAGCTGGAGTTCAGTGTGGGATCGGGCGTAGGCCACATACCCTCTGTACCTGAGGCCCCAGCATTACTATCAGACATTTGATGAAACAAAACCTTCAAATATTTACCCAGAAAACACCTGATAATGTTGTACATGTGGTCTCTGCTGTCAACATCTCCTCCCATTTTGTTGCTGTAAACAGTTTTACAAACTTTATATTTCTTAGTGCTGAACTAAAATTGACCAGTTTTTTTTGTTCCCTGATGAAACTGCAGTCTGTTGAGGACATGGTGCCATCACCAAGCTAGTATCACGCTAACTTTTTACTCACTCTTGTACTTGTGACTGCCAGCTTTCTAACCAACTCATGTTAGGGGCTAACATTAAACACATCCACTGTTCTCCTGACCAAACACACATTTAGCACTTCCTTTACCTCTAAAGACACCTTCCATTTGTTTTTCAGTTTACAGACACCTTAAGCCACTTTGTTTGGTTTGAAGAAGCAACCACTGGTTAGGAATAGAGAAAATGACCTCATTCTACTTCTAAACCCATGCAGGTTCCCACAAACCCTGAGGAGCACATGGTGGGCTCATTTATTCAGTACGTAGCGTAACGGGGGTTTCCAGGGATGTAGAGTGGTTCCGTTTTTACTTTGTTACAATTATATGGAAACACAGGCTGTGCGTTAATGTCTCAGACTTTGTACGGCAACAAAACCACAGCCCTGGTAAGACCTCAGAGAACCAGGTCTTCTGATGATGAAAACTCAGGGGGTTATGGGATCTAATGATGAAGACTAGGTGATCTGATGATGAAGACTAGGTGATCTAATGATGAAGACTAGGTGATCTAATGATGAAGACTAGGTGATCTGATGATGAAGACTAGGTGATCTAATGATGAAGATTAGGTGATCTGATGATGAAGACTAGGTGATCTGATGATGAAGACTAGGTGATCTGATGATGAAGACTAGGTGATCTAATGATGAAGACTAGGTGATCTGATGATGAAGACTAGGTGATCTGATGATGAAGACTAGGTGATCTAATGATGAAGACTAGGTGATCTAATGATGAAGACTAGGTGATCTGATGATGAAGACTAGGTGATCTGATGATGAAGACTAGGTGATCTAATGATGAAGACTAGGTGATCTGATGAAGACTAGGTGATCTGATGATGAAGACTAGGTGATCTGATGATGAAGACTAGGTGATCTAATGATGAAGACTAGGTGATCTAATGATGAAGACTAGGTGATCTGATGATGAAGACTAGGTGATCTAATGATGAAGACTAGGTGATCTGATGATGAAGACTAGGTGATCTAATGATGAAGACTAGGTGATTTAATGATGAAGACGAGGTGATTTAATGATGAAGACGAGGTGATTTAATGATGAAGACGAGGTGATTTAGTGATGAAGACGAAGACGAGGTGATCTGGTGATGAAGACGAGGTGATTTAGTGATGAAGACGAAGACGAGGCGATCTGGTGATGAAGACGAGGTGATTTAATGATGAAGACGAGGCGATCTGGTGATGTTATGGAAGACCAGATTCTCTGCTCCACATTAAATGTATTCTGCGTCCTCTCTGTAGTGATGTCCTAAATACTAAAGACATTCTGTATGAATGAAAGTAAAACTCAACTATTGCAGACCGTTGCTAACGTTGACTTGAAGCTAACTGCTACCTGCTAAAGTCACCTGCTGCTTCCTGAGACCCCCAGCAGACCGGCCCTCTGACGCTTACTGTTCACTAGTCTAGGCTGTTTGTTGTTGTCAAGCTCTCGCTACTCATTCATCTTTTTAACAGCCAAGAAGCTGAATCAGTTTTGTAGTTGATGAGCTTTTAACTGATAGCTTTTCTCAGATGATGTCTTTATGTAAATAATGTGGTTTTTATGTCTACTCATGCTGCTTTCACTCAGTCTGTTTTGTGTTGGTCCTTATGATATTGTGTGTAATGTGAGTGTGTGATGAACTATGGGTACTTCTCAGTTCATTGTACATTGAGTTCTGTATAAATTGTGTAGGTGTGACTCATTATTTTGTGTAACAAACTGTACTTGTGTCAATAAATTCCTCTCGTTTGGTGGCTTCAGTCAAAGTTTAGTTTCAAACTGATCCTTAAGTTTGTCACTTCTTACGATGATCATCTTGTTGGGGCAGCGGTTGTTGTTATTACAGGGAGTGGACTTCAAAAAGTTCAGCATAACAAAGGTTTTACAGTATGTCACAAAAGTGAGTGCACCCCTCACTTTTTGTTAAAATTTTATCTTTTCATAATGAAAATATGACACTTTGAAATGATGTAGTCAGTCTACAGCTGGTATAACAGTGTAACATTTGTGATACCCTCAAAATGATTAAAAACACGGCTATTAATGTCTAAACTGCTGGCAACAAAAGTGAGTACACCCCTGTGAAAGATATCCTGCTTCTGTGGAGGACGGTCACAACTTTCCTTCTCTCCCTCTTGTGTTACACCTGCTGCCTCGTCTCGTCTAATTATGAGCAACTTCCTTCTGGATTAATACCTTTTTATGGATCTAACTTGCTGGTTTCTCAACGTTATGGATTCAATTTTTTTCCACCTTCAAACGGAGAGGGAGACTCCGACCTTGACTGAACGGGGCAGACGCTGCAGAGTTCGTAACGGATCAAGTTACGGGTCTCGTAAGTCTGTGTCTGGAGGACTACACTTTTGGATTAATGAAGAGGATTGGGTTCACGCTTAGTGGCATCTGCATGGGCCTGATTTATCAGGAAAGAATGAAGCTGCAGGTGGGATTGGCTGGCGTCCTGGGCTTCAGATGGGGCTGATTCGTGCTTTGAACACTGAAACTCTTGCGATGAAGGAGGAAACTTTTGTGCAGAGCAAATTACAATCGATGTGTAATTTGCACGAATTGGGAAGGAATGGTCGTTGATTTAATTTGGAAGAGAGAGAATCCAGCAAGATGAACTTTAAGGTGGTGAAGTCAACACAAGCGCTGCCTGAACAAAACCATATCTCATCTGTGTCCTTGAAGAACTCAACTCCCACTCGGCAGAATGAATGTGGCGGTGGCTCAGACCCTCTATTCTACGTCGTCCTCTTGACTTCTCCCTCCTCTCTGCTGAATGGCGAAAGACGAAAACAGCTGCGTCAGCGTTGACGTCCTTGGCCGCCTGGCAGGGCTCCTGATACCCTCCCACCCACCTGATGTTTTTTTAATGTTTCTTGTGACCGTTTGTTACGCTGAGGTTTTTTGTATCTGTCTCATCCTTCCCCTATTGTTGCCCCTTAACTTTTCTGCTTAAAGGGGGCGCCACACAAGGCTGCGTGCCCGCAAGGACAATCTTACTTGTCTGTTATGTCTGTGTGTCTAATCTTGTAAGATTGTACTGAAACTGAATTTCCCCTCTGAGGGATCAATGAAGGTAATCTCAATCTCAATTCTGATACCAGAGCTCCATTTGCTATAATATCTAAAATGTATCTAATGCTGCTGCAAGCAGACCTGGCCTCACGCATGTACACTAGTGATGGGAATTATGGCTCTCTGAAGGGAGCCATTCATTGTGGAGCTGTTCAACTCAAAGAGCCGTTCAATAAACTGGCTCTTTAATGGCTAATTTACAATATTTTGAAAAAGAAATATCATGTAGAACTATGTTTGGGGACACTCTTTATTGCAACACCTACATGTGCATTGCTAATTAGCTTCCCTGATGTGATGGGTTCATATTGCTATGCTCATTGATGATGTTTTAAATAGAGCTGTTCTGTTTCAGCCTGTAACTTGGTGTCATTGAATATCGCCTCCTGGCCTCAAACGTCACAGTTAATACAAAAAAAATGAACTATTGTTTACAAGGACTGGCTTCTCCTCGTTCACAGTGAAGAGCTGAAAGATTCGACTTGTTCCTGAACGTCACATCGCTATGAGAGGAGAGAGGAAGAAGTGAAGTGATTTTCTGTTTTATTTTGACCAGTTTTGCTTTGTTTAGGTCTGACTTTGACCAACAGCGATCTGTTTAGTAATAAAGCACCAGGAATTACAACAGTGGAGTTGTTTTTAAGTATCTCGGGGTCTTGTTCACAAGTGAGGGAATGAGGGAGCAGGAGATCGACAGGCGGATTGGGGCAGCGTCTGCAGTGATGCGGACGCTGAACCGGTCAGTGGTGGTGAAGAAGGAGCTGAGCCAGAAAGCAAGGCTCTAGATTTACCGGTCGATCTACGTCCCAATCCTCACCTATGGTCATGAGCTTTGGGTAATGACCAAGAACTGCACATACCACAGTTCAAAGAAAAATGCTACATTATCCTTTTATTATACAAGTGTATGTTCTGTATGCCTCGCCTCGCCTTCCTCTGCTTATCTGGGTCCGAGTCGTTGTGGTAGCATCCCAAGTCGGGCATCCCAGGCCATCCTCTCCCCAGCCAGGTCCACCAGCTCCTCAGCTGGGATGCCCAGGCGTTCCCAGGCCAACCTGAAGATGTATTTCCTGCAGCTTGTCCTGGGCCGACCCGGAGGCCTCCTGACAGGAGGACATGCTCAAAACACCTCCCGAGGGAGGCGTCCAGGGGGCATCCTGACCAGATGCCCAAACCATCTCAACTGACTCCTTTCGACATGGAGGAGCAGAGGCTCTACTCAGAGTCTCTCCCGGATGTCCGAGCTCCTCACCCTATCCCTAAGGCTGAGCCCGGCCACCCTGCGGAGAAAACTCATTTCAGTCACTTGTATCCGCGATCTCGTTCTTTCGGTCATTACCCAAAGCTCATGACCATAGGTGAGGATTGAGATGTAAACCGACGGTAAATCGAGAGCCTTGCTTTCCGGCTCAGCTCCATCTTCACCAGAGGGGCACACCAGAGGGGAACACACCCTCTGGTCCCCCTTTTTAAAAACTAAAACCACCACCCCGATCTGCCACTCAACAGGAACTGCCCCCGATGACCACGCAATGTTGCAGAGACGTGTTCTGTGTGCATATTTCAAATACTGCTTTCCAGCATTACATATTCCAGTATCATGCTTACCCAGTCCATTAGCTGTAAGCTGTTGCAGTTCAGCTGCAGGAGGAAGAATTTCTAAATGTGGGTCAGGAAGCAGACGGGGTTTGTTCTCATAGCAAGTGATCCTAAATCACAGATTAAAACTGCTGTCATTAATGGAATAAAGGAGCACAAATTATGGGAGAGTCGTGAGTAACTGAGTAAATGTTACTGACACTGAAAGTTACTGTTACTATGTGCACTTCACATAGCATTGTTTCTAACTCCATTTATGTCACACATTTGGTTTTTTGTTTTTAAGCACCTTGGTTCATAAATATAAATATGAAATCACAGCTTGTGCATACTGTATTTCTAATGAAAATAGTATATTGATTTTTTTATTATCAATTTTTCTAGCTACCCTTTTCTTTATATAAATAAAATAGATGTTTTTCTCTTTTTACATTGTGAGTGATATCTGGCTTGTTCTCTATTGGTAAAATGAGAATCACTTAAAACCCAGATCTGTCAGAGTTCTGAATCATTTTGGGCTTAAAAACTTTTTTCAGCTGTTATTTAATTACTTGTGTAATCTGGTTGATATTTCCTGTTCCGTAGCTACAGAAACATGTTTTACTAGAATAAAGTAGACCGCTGTTTTCAGATGTATTTTTCTTCCTGCAGCCTGAACTTCATGGAGATGAGCAACAACCTGATCTAACAGCGCTTTAAAACGACGGCTGGAAACGAACACAAAGCTGTTGACTAGCTGGTGACCTGGTTTACTGTAGGTAAAGTTTAGATGGAGTTTACACAGACACGATGATCCTCTCGTCAGGGAAACGTTAGCTTGATTATACACTGGAAAAAGAGTCTAGCCTTTTGTGTTGAACCAACACATTTACAGATGTTCCATGAATGTGTAAAAATTAAGTTCAAGTGAAGTGATTCAGTTATGTAGAAAGGTTAAATCTCGTGAGATTTCACGTGATTTGGGCTTGAGCTCTTTGGATTGTGGGAACAGATGGCCTCTACTTTGTTTGATAAGTGTTGATTTTCTGAATGAATTTTGTCAAAATCTCAGCTAAATGTAGTTTAATGTCACCATGAAATGTTAATGTGAGATTATTCACAGTTTTAAAACTTCTGAAATGCTGTTTTTATCCAAGCTGTCATCTGCAGTGTTTGGATTTCTGACATTCACTGTTGATCCTGTGGTTCAATAAAGGATTTGACAACTGTTCATTTTTATTAATAATTGGGGTGCCTTCAGCAGAATGTTTGTATTGTTCTCATCCAAGATGGTTGCCTGTAACTTTTTTCCAAAGTAAAGGTCTAATTTCTATGCAGTGATTGAGTTCTGCTGAGATTGATGATAGTAACTGTTGATTTGTGTTTCAGTAGAGCAGTAGTGTTAGTTCAGTCCTTTACCTTCTGTCACTGCATTGAAATGAGACATTTTATTTTGAAAGGTTGCTGGCAACCATGCTGGAAGAGAATAACACATCCTGTTAAAAGACCTCCTTTGGAACATTTAGTATCTGACACTAGAATATAATACCCTAACCCAATATGAAGACAACATGTATTTAGGTGACCAAATAAAGTGGAGTGAAAGTTATTAAACTGTGTTGGGTCAAAATGCTCTAAGTGATCACATGACTTCATCTCAACATGTTTCCATCACACATCATCAACACAAGATTCCCAGGTTTGTTTAACATGAATCATTTCTGTTCATTTGACTCAATTCTTTGAGTTGCTGCCAAATGAAACTACTGTATGTGTGCAACCACTGTCCACTAAGGAATTAAGTTGATCCTACATGTTTGTTTTTCAGTGTACAATCCACGTTACAAAAATAAATGTATCATTTTCTGTTTTCACCCACAAACTGAACGATAAAGTAACCAGTAACAACACTCATATCTTTCATTTCTTCATCAAAGTAAAACCTCATTCCACATCTGGTTAGCTGCAAATGCCGTTTCTGGTCGGTGCACGCTACTGAAGCAGGGGAAATTCTATCAGGGGTCACTATATTGGCACGACACCGGCAGAATAAAAACAGTAATATGACAAGCAATAATCGGCCAACATGGCAAACTGACAACAAACAGTGCTTGGCACAAAACACTTCTATTTATTCACCACGCACTGCCAGCACTATGAGATCAGAGTCTTTAAAGCCATACTCAGTAGCCAGGTAAACAAACGAGGTCTCGCGAGCTATTTTACAGAAACACGACTCGGTGCAGTCACCCGCCCGTCGGCTAAAATCCATAGGCCAGCCTTCCCGCAGACAGAGTCTAACTCCAGCCCCAGAAATGTTCCCCCAGCTTTTCCTCTTTTCACCTCCAAACGTTTTTAGTTTTCTGCTAGCTGAAAAGGTGCTTTTTGGGGGGGGGGGACTCTGGTATTTTTATCTTAAAATGGAAGCGCTAACCGCCGGCTCTCTGTCCTACTTCTACTTTCACTTCCGGGATGTTCTGCCCCAAAATGTGTCCAGGCAGATTAATGCCAATCCAAGCAGTGAGGAAATGCGGCAGACAGACAGCTGGATTGTCCAATCCTATCATTCGGTCCGAACGATAGGATTGGCTGAAGTTCTTAGAGAACTGCGAGACAACCACTTTATTGATTTCTTTCGGTGTTTTTTCAATCTCCACAGTATATTTATGGCTATACTATATTATAATGTTGTTAAGAGGCTTTTAAAAAAACGTTAAAAGCTACATTGTTTACCTGGCTACTGAGTATGGCTTTAAGCCAGAGGCCTAACCTCACTTTACTTGGGCTACAATACTGCATATCAATGTAATATATGTGTGTTATAACAAAATTGAGTTTATTGTATTGTTTTCCCCTTACAATCAAATTAAAATATGCCTTATTTAGTTTTTTCAACAAATTTCCTTCACCCGTTTTGGTAATGCTAACATGTGCCATTTTGCACTAGCTTCCCTTGTGTCCTGGGGCGACGTCTGAAAAGTCTTCAGGCTGCAGAAAGTACTTCATCTGGATTTGACAGCTCCCGTCTTGCACGGGAAGCTGCATTGAAAACTCTAGAAAATGTAGAGCTCCTTTGCCTTTCAGCATCCCCAGGCCCGCAATAAAAAAAACCCGCTTCCTTCTTCTTGCTGTCCAATTTACGGTGACGTTCACTGTTGTGGATTAAAATTCCATGGATTAAAATTCCCTGCCCTCAAAAGCAGCATTGTGGATAGGAGGAAATAATAAGACATCAACAACATCAAAACCGTTAGCAATAAGTTATAAGTTATGTTCCTGGGAAGATTGTAGTTCTGCCTGTCTACAACAAAAATAGTACTAGTGTAAATGTATGTTCAGATATCCAAAATACAATTACAGACAGCAAGAATAGAGTTTTAATGTTACCTCAGAATTAATCAGAATCAGAATTGTTTTTTTTTTGCCAAGTAAGTGAGGTTTCACATTCCCCGGAATTTGCTTCGGTGAAATGGTGCATACGTACGTACATAATAAGGTTCAAGTGACACAGTGACACTACAAAATCAAGAAGAAATAATAAGAGGAAACATAAGGTAACTGCTGCAGAGCTGCTTAAAACTAGTTGCTGTTCAAGAGTCCAACAGCAGAGGGGAAGAAGCTGTCTTTGTGGCGAGAGGTTCGAGTCCGAATGGACCTCAACCTCCTGCCTGAGGGGAGTGGTTCAAACAGTCCATGACCTGGATGGGAGGGGTCGGCTATGATACGACCTGCACGCCTCAGAGACCTGGAGACATACAGGTCATGAAGTGATGGAAGGCTGCAGCCGATCACCCTCTCAGCAGAAGTACAACACGCTGTAGTCTGTGGTTTTCTCTGGCGGTGGCCCCAGCGTACCACACAGTTATGGAGGAGGTGAGGATGGACTCCATGATGGCCGTGTAGAACTGGACCATCATCATGGTTCATCTACAGCTGGCGTAGGAAGAACATCCTCTGCTGAGCCTTCTTGGTGAGGGAGCTGATGGTCGTTTCCCACTTGAGGTCATTGGTGATGGTGGTTCCTAGGAAGCAGAAGGAGTCCATGATTGAGATGGATGTGTCCACCATCAAGGTGAGCGGGGACGATGGAGCTGACACTCTCCTGAAATCCACAATCAGTTTTCTGGGTGCTCATCTGTAGGTTGTTGCTGCACCAGGACACCAGGCGTTCCACTTCTCTCCTGTAGGCAGACTCGTCCCCATCAGAGATAAGACCGATGAGGGTGATGTCATCTGCAGACTTGATCAGCTTCACAGACTGGTGGCTGGAGGGGCAGCTGTTGGTGTAGAGGGAGAAGACCAGAGGGGAGAGGACACAGCCTTGGGGAGTACCTGTGCTGATGGACAGAGTATTTGAGACATTCTTTTCTTTACCTATCTGAAATAATCGTTTCTACTAGTAACAGCTGAATTAGAGCTGTCTGAAATGAGGGTTTCTCCTAGTCAGAATTCAGTTCCTACCATTTATAACGTTCATTCCAGACAGGAGGAATGTATTTGTAGATAGGAGGTACTGCAAACCCAATACACATGAATGGGAAATGTGACGTCATTTGTCCTAGGAAGAATTCCATTTCAGATATTCTGACATGTTTATTCTAGAAGGCTGCATGGTGGCGCAGTTGGTTAGCACTGTTGCCTCGCAGCAAGGAGGTCGTGGGTTCGTGTCCCGGCTCTGCGGCCTCTCTGCGTGGAGTTTGCATGTTCTCCCCGTGCGTGCGTGGGTTTCCTCCGGGTACTCCGGTTTCCTCCCACAGTCCAAAGACGTGACTGTCAGGCTAATTGGGCTGGTAAATTGTCCTTAGGTGTGAGTGGGTGTGTGGTTGTTTGTATCGTTCGTCTCCGTGTGGCCCTGCGATGGACAGGCGACCTGTCCAGGGTGTCCCTCGCCTCTCGCCCCTTGACCGCTGGAGATGGGCACCAGCTGCCCCGCGACCCTCTGTGGAGGAATAAGCGGCTACAGAAAATGGATGGATGGATGGGGTTTATTCTAGAGAGTCCAGATATCTATAAATCTATTGTTCCTAGTAGAAATTAACATTTCAGATATCCATAATACATATCCAGTCTACTAAAGGTCACCTAAAGGATTTAGGAATTTTGAGAGGTCTCATTAAGTCCTACTAGTGCAGCTGTAATTATAGATATCCATAATTATAGTTTATAGTAACAACATTGCTGTTGATATCTTCATTTGACATTTTGACAAATAAGAAAACAATGAGTACTAGAATAAATTAAATCATTGCTATTTAAAATAGAAATTACAGAGAGGTCCGACTGTTGAATAAATGGTAAAACGGCTTGCCATATCTTGATGGGCGTTTGTTACACGCACGCTCACACGCGCGGTTGATGAGATGGCGTGTCTTCTTCCAGCTGGAGTAACGGGGCGGGGCCGCGCGCCGAGCCTGTCGCTCCGGTTCCGTCTGAGCTGACAGAGCTCCGTCACCGAGCCGAGCTTCACGGACACGGAGCTGCTGCAGGTCAGTGTGTGCGTGTGAGCGCGTGTGAGCATTCAGCTTGGACAGAGCCACAGGTGCTGCTAGAATAATAATATTAATCATTAATATTAGAATCGGTTTGTTTTGTGCGCGTGCAGTCCCGGATCCGGTGACGTTGCTCCTGGAAGAACGTTAACCGGTAAAACAGGGTCCAGTCCGGACGGGCTGCTGGTACCGGAAAGCTCCGACTCCACCACGTCAGCAGCCTGAGCGTAGATTGATCCGGACTCCTTAGTCTGCAGGTCTCAGTCTGACCCAGACCCCTCAGTCTGCAGGTCTCAGTCTGACCCAGACCCCTCAGTCTGCAGGTCTCAGTCTGATCCAGACTCCTCAGTCTGCAGGTCTCAGTCTGACCCAGACCCCTCAGTCTGCAGGTCTCAGTCTGCAGGTCTCAGTCTGATGCAGACTCCTCAGTCTGCAGGTCTCAGTCTGATCCAGACTCCTCAGTCTGCAGGTCTCAGTCTGACCCAGACCCCTCAGTCTGCAGGTCTCAGTCTGATGCAGACTCCTCAGTCTGCAGGTCTCAGTCTGATCCAGACTCCTCAGTCTGCAGGTCTCAGTCTGCAGGTCGCAGTCTGACCCAGACCCCTCAGTCTGCAGGTCTCAGTCTGATCCAGACTCCTCAGTCTGCAGGTCTCAGTCTGCAGGTCTCAGTCTGACCCAGACCCCTCAGTCTGCAGGTCTCAGTCTGACCCAGACCCCTCAGTCTGCAGGTCTCAGTCTGATCCAGACTCCTCAGTCTGCAGGTCTCAGTCTGATCCAGACTCCTCAGTCTGCAGGTCTCAGTCTGATCCAGACCCCTCAGTCTGCAGGTCTCAGTCTGATCCAGACTCCTCAGTCTGCAGGTCTCAGTCTGATCCAGACTCCTCAGTCTGCAGGTCTCAGTCTGATCCAGACTCCTCAGTCTGCAGGTCTCAGTCTGACCCAGACTCCTCAGTCTGCAGGTCTCAGTCTGATCCAGACCCCTCAGTCTGCAGGTCTCAGTCTGATCCAGACTCCTCAGTCTGCAGGTCTCAGTCTGATCCAGACCCCTCAGTCTGCAGGTCTCAGTCTGATCCAGACTCCTCAGTCTGCAGGTCTCAGCCTGCCAGGACCTGGCTGCTGTCTTTAATCAATAAGTATAAGTTGTTTACTGGAGTTCGGCTGCAGGTCGCCCCAGAGAATCGAGCTCCTTCCAACAGGTCTGAGCGCGTCTCTCTCACACAGCTGACTCCAGGACAGTCTGTTGATAAAAACTAACAAACAGGAGCTTCCCTCTACTTCTGCTCCTCTCTGTTTGTGTATTTTAAAATCATAATAAATATGATCTATGAGCAGGGCCAGATCATGATCGCAGAAGCCCCTGGGCTCAAAGTGCATTGTTATCCATCTATAGAGATAAGACTTATTCCAGTGATTACCTAGAATACATCTCAGGGAGAAAGAAAGGTTTGATAACAGTCACTCAGGAAAAAAAAGACTTCAATTGAAACACTGAGAAAAATAAAATAAAAAATTAAGGAATTTAATTGAGATGTCTTAAAATAATGAATAATTTTCAGAAAGTCAAAATACTGCTTCCAGAAAGCATCTGAGAAATATTTCCAAACGGAGAAGGTTGGTGTCAAAACCTGAACTGTAAATGGTTCTTCATGCTGTGATTTCCTCCCGTCTAGATTACTGTAACACACTTTTCACATGTTTGAACCAAAAAGCCCTTTATGGCCTTCAGCTGGTCCAGAACTCTGCAGCGAGGCTCCTCACTGGAGCAAACAGAAAAGATCACATTAGGGCTGCAACAAATGATTATTTTGATAATCGATGAATCAGATTGGGTTTCAACATGATTAATCAAATAAATCTGGGAAAGATTTTAAAAGTCCTAGGGAAACATTGATGACTCCGACATGCTTGCATTTAAGATGCTGCATCATCAGCTCGTACTCCCGAGCCATACAAGGTTGTTCCAGTTAACAAACTTCTTTGTGTTGTTTAACAGAAAGTGTTTCCAAACTTTTTGAAGTTTTTATTTTTTTTTAGGTCTACCTGCTTCTGCCATGTTCCAGTTGGATACCAGTTCGATACCAGATTTTTTCTGAGTACAAGTACGAGTACTTACATTCCACAATCAGTTTTCCCAGCTGATACCGAAAATAGATACTAGTACTAATACTAAATTGTGGTTTGGTACAAACGAAATACTAGTTTACTACTAGTATAGTTTAGCCTTTTAAAAATATTTGTAACCACAATAACTTTGATCAGCAGCAGGTCGTGTTACAACAAGACAGGATCAGTCAGCTGGTTGCTTCACTATAAAATAAAAGTCACAACACTAACCAAGCAAGTCATGACAATCAGCTCAACTAATGAAGTGAATTAACAACAAAATAAAGTCAAATCCACTGATATGTCCCATCAAAATAAGTTAAGTTACGATTTCAGGCCACTCATACAAAACTCCCATAGGCGGCTTTGGCATTAACCGGAAAAGTAACAAAAAAACCTCCTCAACATCTTAAGTACATCAACCAAAGTATTCAATCAACACTATAAGTGTTCCTCTAACATTCGGCTACAATGATAACAAAGACATGTTGCTGTTTAATGAATAAAATCACTCATCAGGACAGAGCTAGTTAGCTCTAGCCATTAGCTCATAAGCATTTATGAATGGGTGAACTCAGCGATGCATTGTTAAAGGTACGGTCCATAAGTTGATGTCATGAAGGAGAGGAGGAGGAGATTTTGAAATCTGGTTGGGTATTCCTCCTCCCCCGCCCCTCCAGAAAGAATCGATAGCCACGCCTCATTACGTGAACGCGCAGCTTCAGCGTAGTAAACGGCTAGCTGCTAGCAGCATTTCTCCAGAGCTTACCTGCTGTTTGCAATGGGAGTTGTCTGCGGTAAGGATGTTGTTTTGAACCCAAACATTGGTTATTTACAGTTTACAAATGGCATTTTATAAAGAATAAATATATTTTAAACAGACCAGTTACAGTTGACATAACCCATATTATCAATAAACCCACTACTATCAAACTGTTAGCATGTTATTGAGTCACTAGCCTATTTTAGAGTTAGCTTCATGGAATAGTTTACATTTATTACTAATACTCATTTTGTCCATTAGTTTACATTATTGTGCCACTCAGGAAGGGATGAATGTACATCATGGCATAGACAGGGGCGGTCCTAGACCATTTGGTGCCCTAGGCGAGCTTTTCCGGAGGCGTCCCCTGCCCCCACCCCCTCTTCACCCCCCGCGCTTCATCCCCACCACCACCAAACCAAACAAACGTGAAATGGCTGCATGTCTAACGAGCTGTATGTTTATTTTAACAATTCTAATAAACAATGTAACAAATTTTTTTTTTTTACATTTCTTCAAAGCAAATCAAAATGAACCCCTTTTATAATAAAAAACCTAATAAATTAAGTGTTCACGTTTTATAACAGTAAAGTAGTGGAACGCCTTCATTACAAACACAACATCTGGGTTACAGTCTAACATGAGGGAAAATACTTGCAATCCTTAATTTTTTGCACAATAGTTGCTCACATTTTTCCACTGATATGTTCAGTGTTGGTCAATAGTTATATCTTGTTTCAATCGAGCTACCAGTTCTTTCCATGATGATAAGTGCTCCTGGTGTTCTGGACTATTTTCATGGCTGGTCATTCTTCCAGTTACTCAGTCCTCTGGGTGTTGGATGAATTTCTTTAGTAGTAAAAAAATTGTAAAAAAACAAAAAAGACTTGTTCTTTTATGAGTTTGTCACCCAACTTGGTCGTGCTAAAGTCCTGGTGGTGGCAACTTCTTCCATCATCTTGCTGAGGAAAAATGAACTCAGGTTTTACCTGATCCGGTCCTCTCTGAACCAACTCTGTTCTCATTGGTCTGTAAGATGTCGCAGCCAATCAGCAGGGCCAGGTGATGGTGGACTGATGCTTTGTGCTGCATCTACAGGGAGCAGGAAGCACACTTTATCATCCTATACTAGAGATGAATTACACACACATGTAATAACTAACGTACAGCTGTTGTGTGACTGCAGCACAACATGTAACCTGATATTTTTGAATAATTGATCCTTACAGGAACAAAACAGAACAGTTTAGTTTATGAGCAGACTGAACTCACCTGAACCATCAGGTGCAGGTTAGTGACCGCCTAGAGGAGCAGCATGCTGCTGTAATGTCTCATCTGGTGGATCTAGGTCTAGGTCCATCTACATACAGACAACACACAAGAGAAAACACATTGACTGGATCTGTCATAGAACAGCAGGTCATTTTCACACAAGTCAAAATATTTGATCCTCACCAGTTACTGACACGATGGACTGACCTGAGGAACCCAGAGAAGCTGCAGGTTGTCCTAAATAAGACTGAGTCTAAAAAACAAGTGTATTATCAGCAGTGTTCTCATCCATTGTATTTCTCTAATGTAATTATTATGAAGTTACTAAGCATTTAAATTTTCACTCAGTTTATATAAATTCTAACTTCCTGTCTGCTCACACCTCTCAGTATAAATATCACTTATTGATTCAATATTACATCAGAGTGTGACTTCTATTGATCTCAGCTCATCACTATGTGGTCAACCTCTGCTCCCCAGTCAGTCCACATGTTGACTCCTCATCAGGCTGTGAGGCTCTGAGTTTAGTCGTTTGTTCTGTGGTTAGATGACAAACTGTTTTCACTGTTAAACTAACTACAGCTGAATCTAATCTACATTTTCTAGGCTGGAATCACCTATTGAACAAAAACCTATTCTTATTGTTTACATGGAACAAAGAACTAGAACAGCTTTAGCCATCAGCTGCACATTTGAAAAAAAAACCTGCCAATAAGAGTGAACAAAACTATTCTAGCTGCTAGAATCCCTCCTTCCTATTTTTCACATAATGAAGTCGGATATAATCAAGCAGCTGCCCCTACCCACCCCCCACCCCCACCTGAATCTACACACGCTAACACTACCCCCCACCCCCGCTGGACGTCCCCACCCCGTCCAAACCGCGGACTTGGAGGATTTGTCCCATTAGGATTTATTATCAAGTCCACCTGCACTGTTTAGTCAGCAGATACTGCTCATGTGAGGCAGAGAAGCTTTACTCAATAGCCTCTGTGCACGCATCAGTTCCGTGTTTGGCGTGAGGATGGTACGAGACTTCCGGTCTCTGTGCTAACGATGGGAGGTGGGAAGTTGATCTTGTTGATAATGTACAGAATGGCACACAGCAGTGGTGGTTAGACCTGCTGTCAGTATGTTGTTGAAACGCACATTTTGTCATGTTTAGGACACGAACACATAAAAGCTTGACATAGAAGGCCACGCACAAAAAAAGAAGAAAGATTTACAAAAAAAGAAAGATTTACAAGCTCCCGAAAGGAAACTAGCAAACATAGTATGTGCTTCCAGCGGCTACCGGAAGTTTACGTCCATCCTGACCTTCTACCGGAAATTACGTCACGTAGCTGCATGCACAGAGCCCATAAGATGACATGACACTGTTTCGGCTACTTCTAGTTAGCATGTTATATCAGGATTGCTAATCAAAGAATCTGCAGGTAAATAGTCTAATATAGATGACATACCTTCTTCCTTTGCACGTTTCTCCGGTTCCTCTTTTGAAGCTGCGCCCCTGATGCTTCTGCCGTTTCATCCTCAGAAGTTTAGCAGCTACACACCGAAGCACTCCCACAGATATCATATTTAAATGCTAGATATCTCCATGCTGTTTGCCAATGGAGTGAGACGTAGCAACACAGTGGCCATCTTACTACAGACAGCTACCCCTTTCCATAACATTGCCGTCAATGGTGCACATAATATTAAATACCTCTAACTTGCTCAATTTTCAAACGGTTGGCTTTATTATAAACGTCAGAGATGTGGCTGTGAGGTGTATTGATAATGGCAGGCGCCGGGTGGGTGGGTGGCGCCCGCTGTCGGCCTGGCGCCCTAGGCAGCCGCCTTAGTTGCCTGTAGGATGGACCGCCACTGGGCATAGAAATGATTCAGGCACAAATCCTGAATAAACTCTACATTCTGTGTTGTTCTCTATAGTCCTGGTTGCTTCCAGAGCTTTTCTGTTTACCGTTTAGACTTACTTTGGATTACATGTAAACCTGATGTCTTACTGGGTCCTTAGGGGGATTGGAGCTGGGGAGAGTACTGGTCAGTCGAGGTGGTCAGGCTGGAGGGAGGATCTGAAGATGTCCTGGAGTAGAGGCAGGCAGGGAACAGGCAGGAACAAAGTGGTGGTGAACGGAGTCCAGGAGTTAGCGAGGAGGGTGAACGGCAGCGATGCAGAGTTTCCTAGAGGAAGGAAGGCACAAGAGATGAGAACATGTTCTGGAAGGCACGTCGGCGATGGTGCACATTCTCGTTGATTGACAGTTCCTTCCTGTGGAAACGTGGTAGGCTCGTGTAAATGATTCATTTAGCTGTAGAGGCCAGGGGAGGGACTTAGGAGAAAAATAATATATAACAGATTACTTACTTGTTCTCATAGAACAGGGTCAAATAGTCCAATTTAAGCATTTTAAAGGTAATTTTAAAAATGTAACGTTACACACCCCTCCTTTAATAAAACAGAAGAAACAAACAAATGACTCACCATCAATTAAATCAGGACACAATATGGAATCAGTCGGCAGAGTTGTCACAAGCTGTCAAGAAGTAGTCTTTGAATAAATATCCATTTAGTTTCCTTCATCATAAAAACTCCATAGGCTTCCGGGTCAACGTCCTTGTCTGAGCTGAGACTCCGGTCTTCTGGTCTGCTTTGAGAGCCCCGAGGTTCTCCTATACTTTGTATTGAAGGGGATTCCAGTGCACCAGTTACAGTGTACATCTATAGTAAAGATTTTTGTGCCTGAAGCATGCGCAGGTGACCTCTAAAGAAACAGGAAGCACATCACACGACCTTTCCGTCTTGTAAAAAAAAGAGAAAACATTTTGAAACTACACCTAAATGCAGATTGTACACAGCACTTATAGTATGTGTAATGGATAGATCGTTTAGTTTTCAAGGTTGTGTAATGGTTGCATGGAGGAGGACCCAAAGGTGCAGGTGGGAGCGGAGGAGCGGGAGACGTCGAGGTGAACTTTAAAAGTGTATTTATTAAACAGAGAAGCATGGCATGGTAAAACAGAGCAGGGCGGGTAACTGAACAGAGCAGACAACCCAACAACTAGACATGACACATGAGGGCTTGAATACATAACGAGGAGCAGGTGAGGACAATAACTAATTAGTGGGAGGGGCAAGAGAAGGAGCATGGAGGAAACACAGGGGCATGAAAACTAAACACATCACCTGGGCACTAACATATCAACATGAACCATAACGGTAAACTAAACATGACAAGATAACATGACATGAGCAGGGAAATGAATAAACAGACTAAACAAGGAAACTAACACACGGGAAACTACACTGACATGAATAAGAACAATGAACTGAGACCTGAACCATAACATGACAAGATAACATAACCAATAGAAAACAGGCATGATAAATAAAACACAATAAACACAAAACATGGACCCTAACTAAACCAAACAAACCTGAATCATGACAGGTTGTTTTAAAACTGTTTTGTGATTCCAATCTGTTCTTCTTCTTCCTCCTGTGAGACTGATGGGGCGGTGCCCCAGCGCCCCCTATTGATGGCCCACCACTGATGATGATGATGATGATGATGATAAGGTAAACTCAGCAGTATGTTTCCCCTGCAGCTTAGTGACAACTCAAATTAATCTACTTTAATATAATTTCATGCAGCAAACATGCAAAATTTGTGGTCATTTGTGGACATCCAACAAACAACATAAGGAAACTTAAAATCCATAAAATAATCAACATATTAACTAATGTGGTCGATATTTTGGTGCAAAGTATCAAATGTCTGATGTATTTGTCTGATCCAACTTTCCTCTACAGTGGATAATCCATTCTCTGACAGTCATCCATCCATCCTTCCATTCATCCATACATACAATATTAGATTATTCAAGGTCACAGAAGTAACACTTTAACCCACCCAGGCGCCTGGTGCACAGAGACTTGGGTAGATATCTTAAAGTAAGATGGTGAAATGTTCAAAAACCTGTAGGTGAAGTATCAAATTGAGGCACCAAACGGAGGTATTAAACTGAAACGGAGGTATCAAACCACGCAGACTCAGTCATTTTCTTTGTACATCCCAATCAAAGTAACATTGAGCACACCTGACCTGAGTAAATCCCAGACTCCTCCCCTTGACACACCACCAGATATGTTGATAGATGTAAATATTTCCTGCACCTGATTCTCTTCTCTGCTCGATTAATAATCATGTCTATAACTGTGGTCCTTTGAACTGGAGATGCTTCTAAAGGTAGTAGGAGAACCTAGACTGTAGAGTACACATTAATAACCTAGAATGAGAACATGATCATGAGTACAGGCAGCTGAGTGAGTTCCCTCTGCAGGCTGCCTCGGCTGTAGAGAGGGACACCAGAGGAGACTGCTGCTCCACCATGCTGAGAGGAGCCAGCTGAGGAGCAAACTGTCAGTACATTTAAACAACACTAAGTTTATGTTATTCTGCAATCACAAGATTTCTATACATACAACTGTGAAAAAGAGAATTGATCAAATTCACTTGGAGGGAGTATTTGAAATAAAGTTCCTTGAAGTGATTCTAGACCATAAAATCTGCTGGAAACCCCAAATGACTCAAATTACATCCAAACTGGCAAAGACTATTGCACTATTAGGTAACTACATCCTCAATTACAAGGCTCGACTCCTATTATATTTATCTCTAATATTACAATATGAATGAAATTAAATGAGGTGTTTCAGGCATGTGGGTGGAGACCTAAGGGTTGACTTGTGACACTGCAGGGATTATGTCTCAGGCTGGGAGCTACCTGAGAGGAGCTGGAGGAAGTTAGTGTTGAGCGTAAAATGATCAACAAGAAAACCATATTTCAGTGACGAGAATGGTTGTAGTTGGCTTTGAAATTCAACAAGAACTTCTGAGTGTGTGAGACGGGAGGAGAGAGGCGAGGGAGGGAGGTGGGACAGTGGCAGGAGGAGACACGTTACCGTGAAGCTTCAGGCTTTGTTCTCACCACATTCAACACAATGTGTAGAGCAGAACCATATTCAAACTATGTCTAGAATTTCAGGAAACAACATTTCACTGAGGTTTGTTGGCACACGATGAACCAGAACTATAAGAGTGGGTGTCAGCGTGAAAAGAGAGGAGGCGAGTTAGCATTCACTTTCAGACACAAGTAAAAGTATTTTTTCTTTTGGTTAATTTTTAAGTAGAATTATTCTCACTGGTCTGTTCTCTTTATATCATATATCCGCGTAGTTGCGCTGCTCCCAGTGTTAAATACGAAGGTAGGGTTTTTATCCAATCAAATTTCAGCTAGCTTGTGTTGCTAGGCAGACTGAAGTCTCCCACTAGTGGCTCTGGGCCAAAGTGCTTCTCTCTGGACCTTCTGAATCAACAGAGCAGGCCCCTGTCCACTGTGAGGGAACAGTGCAGCCAGTTGCGATAGCCAATCAGCTCTCGAGTCTGCGACTGTCAGTCCTTCTAGCAGGCCTTACGTTGTGGTGACATGAATGCGTGCTGTGATTGGATACGGCATCATTGGGTAAAATCTCTAAGCTTCAGGAGATTCATTAGCTACTGACAGCTATCTGTGTATTTTTTAACCCATGTTGGCTGAAGGAGGCGATAGAGGTCCTGTTCCAGCAGGAAAAACATTTTATCTGTCGTTTTCTGACAAGGAAATATGAACTTTACTCGTGGATCTCAACTTCAGAGAAATGGTGGAATTATACAGCTGGAAGTGCTTGTTGCTAGTAACTGATGGATTTGGTGTTTGGAGCTACTGTGGAGGAGATCCATGTTGGTGAGTGCAAGCATTTTAGTTGTATTTTTATTGTGTTTTTGCCATTTTAATTAGTAAGTAATCCATCACCATAACATAATAATAATAATAATGCATCAGTTTTATATAGTGCTTTTCAGGTCACTCAAAGACGCTTTACAGAGTTGCATTATTCATTCACACAGTCATTCTCACCGGTGGTGGTAAACTACGACAGACGTCTGTAGCCACAGCTGCCCTGGGGCAGACTGACAGAAGCGAGGCTGCCATTCTGCGCCATCGGCCCTTCTGACCACCACCAACATTCACACACAGTCACACTCACATTCACACAGGCAAGTTGGGTGAAGCGTCTTGCCCAAGGACACAACGACAATCTAACCCAGCCGGAGCTGGGGATCGGACCGGTGACCCTCCGGTTACCAGACCGGCCACTCTCCCAACTGAGCTAATGCCGCCCCATGACAAGATAACATAACTAAATAGAAAACAGGCATGATAAATAAAACACAACATAAAATATGGACCCATGTCACTGAGCTTCTGCAGCACCGCTATATACACAGGCTGAGCAAAATACCACGACGTAACACACCTGGACCGGTTTGGTTCTGATCTGCCCAAAAATGTGCTTTGACTAGCTAATAATAAGGGTGATGTTATGTGTATGTGTGATTCTGTATGGATTATTGAGCTGTGGTGTCATATTGATGGTATTATGAGATGTATTAATTTAAGTTGGACTGAGTAGGAAATCACTGAAGGCCCAGAGGTGAAAGTCACAGCCCACCACTGGCTATAACTGGTGCATGCGCACTGCAACCCTTTAATACAAAGTATAGGAGAGCCTTGGGTTGCAGAATTTAGCAACAGAAGCATGCACAGAATCAGGAAGTTGACCCAGAAGCTCTATCTTGTGGAGTTAACATGGAGGAAACAAAATGGAGTTTTATTCAAAGAATCCTTCTGGGCAGCTTTTGAAAACCTAGCCGATTGATTCCATGTGTCCTGATTTAATCAACTCGATGGTGAGTGACTTCTTTTGTTTGTTTCTTTTCTTTTATTAACAATGTGTCTGTTGCAGATTTTCCTTATTCAAAATGTCTATCAGCAAATGGCAGAGACTAGCTGTTCTAAGTCCTGATGAGTGAATTTATACCTTAAACAGTGATATGTCTTTGTTATCGTTGTAGCCGAATGTTAGAGAAACATTTATACTGTTGATTGAATACTTTGGTTCATGTAGTTTTGCCCCTTTTTGAGGAGTGTTTTGTTACTTTTCCTTAAAACGCCATGGTGGCTATGGGAGTTTTGTGTGAGTGACCTAGTATCGTAATTTAACTTATTTTGATGGGACCCATCAGTGAATTTGACTTTATTTTGTTGTTAATTCACTTCAGTAGTTAAGCTGATTGTCATGACTTGCTTGGTTAGTGTTTGTTGTCTGAATTGTAACATTAATTATCTGACTGTGTTAGTTATAGATGTATTTATTTGTTTGTGGTGTCAATAGAAAGATAATTGTGAATATTAAGTTGTATTTTTGACCTTGTGTAGGTCAGGTTGTTTTTTTTATGAAACTCTTACAACTTCTGTTGTGACCACATTGTGGTTGTTTTTATTTTTATTTGTATCTGATTATATTGATATTATTCTAAGGTCTCCTTATGAAGACTTTATATTTGATGTGTAGAATTAGACCTAACTGCTCCACATTTTTAGAGAACTGGTGGTAGGGATTTTTACCAGCAACATTTTCAGTCAGAGGAAAATATTTTGCTTCATTCCCTGCTCTCGTGGTGAGGTGTCATTTTTTGCACATCTGAAAACTGACTTGCAAAAATGTGCCCCACCCAAAAAAAACAGCCGCCACTGTATACATTAGTTCTACATATAGACATCAATACAATGTATACTGTATATCTCAGTACATGGTGACATTATAGAAACGTTTATAATTAGACATATTCAGTCTCCTATCATTTCTGTCTTCTAAGCTATACTGTGCATCACTGCTCCTATTATTTCCATAAGAACTGTCGTTTACTGTGTGTAGGTTAGCATCTTCAACATACTGCAAAATGCATAAAATGTATTCATTTATTTAATCTTTATTTATACAGTTAAGTCTCACTGAGAAACGAGGTCTAATTTTCAAGAGCGACCTGTTTTACACATACACGTTAAAACATTCAATAGGCATCAATTTGGACAGGACACAGGGAAAAAAAACATTGAATAGATATTATCATCCACAAAACAATTTAGTTAGAGAGAGCAACTAAAACTAAAAGACAGTAATAAAACATTAGGCAGTAGCATTACAACATTAGACACAATAAAAGCTCAAGAACAGGAGTAGCCATCCAGTGATTCTGTCTCCATTGACTTGACAGTGTGTTTAAAACCCTTCAGATCAGTCACATTTGTAGAAGTTTGAAAAATAATTTCCCATGAGGGATATGTAAAATTCTGTCTGGGCTGACGTAACTTCAAGCCTTTCACATTTGGCAGACTTGTAACTGACTTGTGACACTTAGCAGGTCAAGTATGAGAGCGATGAGGGAGGAATTGTGTAGCTGTAACATGACTCAGACTTCTGAGTTGTGTAAGGTCAGAGCAGCTATGTGGTCTTCTAGCTCTGACTACATTCCTGTCATTTCTTATCTCAAACTCTGCTTAATTTTAGATTTCTCAGGACCATTACCACAGGAAGTAGGGGTGCTCAACCTGGTGACCTCAAAGATGTATTTACCACAAATGGAACGAAAGTGGATTTTATTCTTTTTTGGGAAGCCTCGAGAAAAAAAAAAGGAGCAAAGGGTGCAGAAATAGCACTGCATGTCCAGTTCAGCAGACTAAAGTTCTCAAAGGGCCCAAAGTTTCAACCCGAATCCAAACTGACCCAGTCTGACACTATCACGTACATTCAGCCCACCATTTTATTATTATTATTATTATTATTTTATGTAGGGGAAAAAGAGTTACACACACAGCGGACAATATAGTTAAACTCAAACATTTTATTATAAACTAAACACTAAACTTTATGAACATGAACCGTGAATAAAACATAATTTAATAATATTATATTACAAAAGTCCGCATAAGACTGGGCCAGTTGGGAATTCCCAGATTCAGGAGCAAACTCAGTGGAAAAGCCCCCCCCCCCCCCCAGCCTGAAATTAAAGGGCAAGTTGAGACAGTTAGGCAATAGAAACTTTTTTTGAATAAAAAATTTACACAAATTCGACTTATTTAGGCTTTTGGATTCATTTTTGTGAGAATTTTCTATTTTTCCACCAAACCAGAAGTGACGACAGTTCAGGGAGCCTGTTAGTTCTCTATATAGAAAACTGATCCACTGATCACTGCTTGTGACGAGCNGCTGGTCCACAGTTCCACGACCAGGACGAAAACCACATTGCTCCTCTTCTATCTGAGGTTCAACTATCGACCGGACCCTCCTCTCCAGTACCCTGGAGTAGACCTTCCCAGGGAGGCTGAGGAGTGTGATCCCCCTATAGTTGGAACACACCCTCTGGTCCCCCTTCTTAAAAATGGTAACCACCACCCCGGTCTGCCACTCAACAGGAACTGCCCCCGATGACCACGCAATGTTGCAGAGACGTGTCAACCACGACAGTCCTACAACATCCATCGCTTTGAGATACCCAGGTCGGATCTCATCCACCCCCAGGGCTCCGCCACTGTGTAGTTTTTTGACTACCTCAGCGACTTCTGCCCCAGAGATTGGACAGTCCGTCCCCAGGTCTCCCAGCTCTGGTTCCTCATAGGAATGCGTATCGGTGGGATTGAGGAGCTCCTCAAAGTATTCCTTCCACCGCCCGACTATAGCCCCAGTTGATGTCAGCAGCTCCCCGTCTCCACTGTAAACAGTGTGAGCGAGTTGCCGCCTTCCTCCCCTGAGGCACCGGATGGTTTGCCAGAACCTTTTTGGAGCCGACCAATAGTCTTTCTCCATGGTCTCACCAAACTCCTCCCACGCTTGAGATTTTGTCTCGGAAACTGCCACTGCTGCACCCCGCTTGGCCCTCCGATACCCATCAGCTGCCTCTGGAGCCCCACAGACAAGCCATGCCTTGTAGACCTCCTTCTTCAGCCTGACGGCTCCCCTAACCTCTGGTGTCCACCAGTGTGTACGGGGGTTACCGCCACGATTAGCACTGGCTACCTTGCGACCACAGCTAGCAACAGCCGCCTCAACAATCGCAGAGCGGAACAAGGCCCATTCGGACTCAATGTCCCCCACTGTTCTCGGGACGCGGTCGAAGCTCTGCCAGAGGTGGGAGTTGAAGACCATCTTGACAGGCTCTTCTGCCAGGTGTTCCCAGCAGACCCTCACTATACGTTTGGGTCTACCAGGTCTGCGTAGCATCTTCCCCTGCCATCTGATCCAACTCACCACCAGGTGGTGATCAGTTGACAGCTCCGCTCCTCTCTTCACCTGAGTGTCCAAAACATATGGTCTCAGGTCAGATGATACAACTATAAAGTCAATCATCGACCTGTAACCTAGGCTGCCCTGGTACCAAGTGTACCGATGGGCATCCTTATGTTCGAACATGGTGTTCGTTATGGCCAAACTGCGACTTGCACAGAAGTCCAAAAACAGAACACCACTCGAGTTCAGATTGGGTGGGCCGTTCCTCCCAATCACGCCCCTCCTGGTCACACTGTCATTGCCCACGTGAGCGTTGAAGTCCCCCAGCAGGACTACGGAGTCCCCAGTAGGAGCGCTATCCAGCACTCGTCCCAGGGACTCCAAAAAGGGTGGGTACTCTGAGCTGCTATTTGGTGCATAAGCACAAACAACACTCAGGACCCGTTCCCCAACCCGAAGGCGCAGGGAAGCTGCCCTTTCATCCCCCGGAGAAAACCCCAACATACAGGCAGAGAGTCTTGGGGCTAACAGAAAACCCACCCCAGCCCTCCGCCTCTCACCTGGAGCAACTCCAGCATACAAGAGAGTCCAACCCCTCTCAAGGACTTGGGTTCCAGAGCCAACGCTATGTGTCGAGGTGAGCCCGACTATATCTAGCCGGTATCGCTCAGCCTCTTCCACAAGCTCCAGCTCCTTCCCCGCCAGAGAGGTGACGTTCCATGTCCCGATAGCCAGTTTTCCTGTCCGGGGATCGGACCGCCAAAGCTCCCGCCTTGGTCTGCCATCCGATCCACATTGCACCAGACCCTTCATGTTCCTCCTGCAGGTGGTGGGCCCACAGGTGGATGAGCCCATGTATCCAGTTCGGGCTGGGCCCGGCCGGGCCCCATGGGCGAAAGCCCGGCCACCAGGCGCTCGCTCACGGGCCCCAACCCCAGGCCTGGCTCCAGGGTGGGACCCCGGTAACCCTCCGGGCCGGGTACACTGGCTCGTTGATAGAACTTCCATGAAGAGTCTTTGAACCGCACTTTGTCTCACCCCTCACCTAGGACCAATTGCCATGGGTGACCCTACCAGGGGCACAAGTGCCCCAGACAACATAGCTCCTAGGATCATTAGGGCACTCAAACTCCTCCACCACGATAAGGTGACGGTTCACGGAGGAGATCTTTGTCCATTTCCTTACATAAAATATTTGTTTTTTTTTCTTGCATCTCAGTGAGCAGCATCAGGTGTAAGGAGTCACATTTCCAGCATGAGGTTGAGTCACTGCCCATGCTACGACTGGCAAGTCCCATTTCTTCTCAACACAGACCGGCTTCTCAACATTATGACAATGAACGAGTCTGTTGTGTGAAGAGGGAGCTTAGCCAAAAACCAAAGGCTCTTGATTTACAGGTCAATCTACAGTCCAATCTTCACCTATGGTTATGAGCTTTGGGTAATGACCGAAACAACAAGATCACAGAGCACCAGTGTAACGTTATGAAGTGTGTTACATTAATAAAAAGTCAATAAAATATTTAACCTATCCAACATATGATGAAGCATAAATTAGAGTAAAGACCGAGGATGACACCCGAGGGTGCACCCTTTTGATGCAGAGGGAGAAAGATGGTAAACTTCGAGGCATTCAGAGGTCCTTGAAGGTGGCGAGTCAGTCTGAGGTGATTCCTGAAGGCAGCAGCTCATTCCAGCAGAAGGCATAAATGATGGTTTTAATGTCCAATGAAGTTTAGCAAGTTAACAAATGATGGATTACTTGGTTATCAAAAGGTTGGTTCAAATGCTGCTAAAAGGNAATTAAAGGGCAAGTTGAGACAGTTAGGCAATAGAAACTTTTTTTGAATAAAAAATTTACACAAATTCGACTTATTTAGGCTTTTGGATTCATTTTTGTGAGAATTTTCTATTTTTCCACCAAACCAGAAGTAACGACAGTTCAGGGAGCCTGTTAGTTCTCTATATAGAAAACTGATCCACTGATCACTGCTTGTGACGAGCAAAACAAACCCCAGAGTGCCGTTATTTTATTACTTTATTACTATAGTGAGCAGTTATTTTATTAAGATAAAAACAATCAGTCCAGTAAGGCTGTACCCTGCCGGTCCAGCTGTAGACCGCGAGGGATTCACCGGTCTAGACCCCCTCCTCACTCGGGTCTGTCAGCAGAGATCCGACCGTACACGGATGGGATAAAATGGCAGCGTTTAGCAGCAGGTTTGATCATCAGAGCTCCAAACATTGAGCTGCGTTCAGGATGAGCTAGATGGATTGTTAAGAAATGAAAGAGTTTATAAGAAGTTTCACAGGATGCAGCTGAACGGTTCGAGCTGACGCCGGAACAGTGTTGGGTCAGGCTGGAAACCCCGCTGGAGAACAGCGCTGGTATGACGCGACGGNCATGGATTTACGTTTAACCCCGCCAGCCAGGTGAGGGTCCGACAGCTGAAGGAAACGCTCTCATGAAATCGCGGATCGGTACCGGACTACGAACCGTACCAAACCCTGCCATGGAAACGAGACTCAAGTCTCCCCGTTAGCTCCTGTTAGCTGCTGCGTGCTAACAGCGGTTCCGGTGAATGGATCAAAGTAACGGCGCCTGTTTAGAGTCACACTGAATGTTTTTCGCCGGTATGTGGGACTCCATCACATCCAGTCCTGGACTAGACCAGGACCACCGGGGTTTTTCGTCTCCAAACAGAAGTCACCGTACCGGTAAGGAAGCCGTCCCGTTGTTGACTCAGTGTCCTGACAGACTGGCGATCGGCATTCACAAACATAATAATTTAGCATTTTTGATTCAAATGAATTCACACCGACTGGATTAAAGAGCGCTCTAACCTAAAACTAACAACTCATGGCCGACAGCGAGCAGGCAGCTGGCAGACTAGAGCGGTGCCAGTCTGAGATGTTAAAGTAGTTTAGCTTTAAAAAATCTAACACAATGATTAAAACAAGCATCTGTTACACAAACTCCACACAACAAAGGGCTCAAATGATCATATTTATGGGATTATTGATCGTACAGAGTGTTAAATTATCCTACAAATACTTTATTTATCTACATCTGACAACACTGTAAGCAGCGCCACCTAGCTAGGAGCTCCCTTAGGTGATGTCACAGGTCCACATATGAAAAAAAAAAGCGTTTTTAGAAGCTTTGCAAAAAGGGGCACTTTGGACTAGAAAAATGGTTTAAAAAAATGTATTGTAAAACAAAATACCCTCAATAAACATTTCAAATAGTATTTTTGGACAGAATGTTATCTGAATTAAAAAAAATAAAAAAAACCCTGCAATTTGCTCTTTAAATGTGCATTATCTTACTCACTACTTAACAGTGCCAAAGTACTTTAAAAAATAAAATGAACATGTAAAACTTACACAGAGAGTACTTATTTAAACACCGTGAAGGAATAAAGCATCCACGGTGTCTGAATTAGATTCCTCCTCCTCTCCTCCAAGGTCCTCTAATACTGCTGCTGCTAGCTGGCACACACACGGCTTCTTGCATTCACCATATATTACAGCAAATGATGAAAATCTACACTTTCACAAGTCGAAAGGTGTTTATGATTGATTGACAGACTGCAGCATCAGAACCATGGACAGCAACATTGCTGTCACATCTTTAACGGGTGCGTTCTCAGCTTCCCTTTTCTTCTTTTTTCTCCCCTCTCTCTCTCTGTGTCCAACCAGACCTGAAATAATTCATCGGGTCGGACTGGGGCTGATATTGAGGCCTTTACAGCAGACTGAGGTTCTGCTGTGTCCCGGGGACAGAGGCGTGCCTCAACCGGTGGGCCCCTCTCTGTGTGATGCACGCTGTGGTCTGTGCTCCCAGGCGCACCCTCACCCTGGACAGGGGTCTGCAGACCCTGCACCCTGCTCACGCTGACTGCACCGTCATGCCCTGGGTGAACCGTGAACTGATGTGGCCACTGGGCAAACATTTCCCCAGTTGACCTATGGTGACTGTGAGCTGATGGGACCGGGATCTGAGCAGCTTGTTTTCAGCACAGCATGTTTCGGACGTCCCCCACTCCCCAACAGCAATGTGTTCCCACGGCTATGCTCAGGACACATTTTTATGGTCAAAAGTACCAACTGTGCAGCAGAAAATACATTAAAATGGAAAACAGAGACTGAAAAAGTTTCTTATTACAGTATTTTGGTCACTGCTTTCAAAATGACTACAACACACACCTGGAATCTGCTGGAACAGCAAACTTCATCTGGACACTGAAGTCAAGAAACTTCCGCCTGTGATGGAAACAATTCTGGACCAAGCACAGGACATTGGACACCACCTGGACTAAACTAAGGCCATGCATTTCTCTTGGCAAGAAGGTAACAGGTGGCTGACATCTCAGTGCTCTGATTCAAAGAAATGAGCAAGATACAGTACGATCGATTCATGGGTTACTGGAGTCCCCCCCCCCACCTCAGAGCAGCGCCTTAGGTGGGGGGGGGGGGGACTCCAGTAGGAGTCCATTTGCTGCTTTAGCTGTACTGACTGAGAAATGTTTAAAAGTGCAAGAACTCACATAGATTGGTCATTTCCAGAAAATCTATTAATATCCTGCCTAATAATAAACCATGGGTTTCCAAGTTGGTTAAAATTTAGATGAACCTGCAGAACATTAGTTTAAATAAGGAAGCTCTGGCTCAATATGACATACTTAAAAAGACAAGCGAGGAAAGCACTGAAAATAATCAGTGAATTATATATGTGAGTGAGTCCATCATTCACACACTCACATGTTCAGGAAAGGATGGGCCAAGTCGTTTCCGATGCAGCATATTTATTTTGCTGGAACTGCAAAAACAGAGACATGTCCCCGTTAACAGGAGCTACTCGGCACACGGTCTGTACACTTCCTCATCCCGCGCTGACTGAACCTCGTCTGCAGTCTCATTAATACGAACACAGCATAACAGGATCACTTAAACAATTCCTTATTCATTATTTTTATATTTAAACACATTCAAATTCACAAACATCCCTTTTATAAATTAATAAAGAACTCAAAAACACATTTGTTTGAGGGGCGGCATTAGCTCAGTTGGGAGAGTGGCCGGTCTGGTAACCGGAGGGTCACCGGTCCGATCCCCAGCTCCGGCTGGGTTAGATTGTCGTTGTGTCCTTGGGCAAGACACTTCACCCACCTTGCCTGTGTGAATGTGAGTGTGACTGTGTGTGAATGTTGGTGGTGGTCAGAAGGGCCGATGGCGCAGAATGGCAGCCTCGCTTCTGTCAGTCTGCCCCAGGGCAGCTGTGGCTACAGACGTCTGTCGTAGTTTACCACCACCGGTGAGAATGACTGTGTGAATGAATAATGCAACTCTGTAAAGCGTCTTTGAGTGACCTAGAAAAGCGCTATATAAAACTGATGCATTATTATTTAATTCTGTCATGTTTTTAACCACTACCTTAACCATTATTTATCCTTTTATCAATCTCTTTTATACCGTATTTGCCCGCATATAAGACGAGGTTTTTTTCATTGAAAATAATTTGAAAAAGGGGGGGTCGTCTTATTATCGCACCCTAGTTTTTCCGGCGGAGGGCGCAGGCTTTTTGGTCAAAGCGGCAGGAAGCAGCTCAGACCGCGAGCGGTTCCAGAGGTCCGGGTCTGACCTAGCTCAAAGTTACAGGTTTACTAGTACTGAGGATTAAAATGTCCAGAAAATGTCCAGACCCAGCAGGTGTTTTCAGCAGCAGACTCTGTACAGGTGAGGGCTCGCGTCGCTCGCTCGATTCACACACGCATTCTCCCTCAGAACCTCATCCGTCTCACCGTTCATTATATGCACCCAACACACACACCTACACACTCCCTCACACATACAGCGGGTTTGTGTGTGCGCGCGATCATGGCGCAACAGCATGTTTGTGTGTGTGTGTCTGCGCGATCATGGTGCAAAAGCGGGTTTGTGTGCGTGTGCGCCATCATGGCACAGCAGCCGGTTTGTGTGTCTGTTCGTTCATGGCGCAGCTGTGTGTGTGTGTGTCTGTGCATTTTGCCGCAGCAGCGTGTGTGTGTAAACAAGCTTCCCCTACATGAAAACTCCATCTCAGCACCACAATTGGATGTGAAGTTCATCAGTGTCTGATGATCGCAAAGTTGCACAATCTGACCGTGAAAGCTCCTGTCAGCAAAGGTGCGTTCGGGCAGAGAGATCAGTACAGTGGACTGGTGGACTAGTTGTGTGCACCACTGTTAATAAGCAAATATTAAAGCAGTCTGGAATTATTAGTAGCATTACTTAAATTATTTTCTCAAAATTTCAATAAAAATTGTTTCTTTAAAAAGTGAATTTAGTCTTTTTTTCTGAAGATTAGTCTTGAAAAGGGGGGGTCGTCTTATAATCAGGGTCGTCCTATATTCGGGCAAATACGGTATTTAATATATATTTATTAAGTGTACCTTATTTATTATATATTTATTAGACTAAATCCATTTTAAATCAACGTGTTTTCCTGCTCTCATCACTACAGACATTAACCTAACAAACATGACACATTTTACTCACTTTGACCACCTAGGAAGCACACATGAGCACAGCACAGGCTCTCATCACAGCCTAATAACTGGATTAGCATGGCTATATGACCACATGTGCACTTATTAGCTTAGCTTAATACTTAGCTCTCATAAACTGACCAATTTACTCTGTTTACCATTAGTTTTAACCATAAACTCGTACTTTTACTGACGTTATGTGCATCTCTCAACATTTAGCTTTTAGCATTTTAACTCAGGAAGGCACTGAACAATCCTCTGGTTCATTACATTACATTACCTTTCTGACATCATCTTCCTTTACAGTTAGTGGAATGGTGCAGGAACCAGGTGGAGGTGAGAGCGGGGGTGTAGCCGGCGAGTGCTGCTGTGGTGATGAATCAAACGAATATGACAAGAACTGTTGCCACACACAGTATAAGATTGGAGACCCTGTGTGGTGTCTCATAAAAGGGACACATCATGTCAAGAACAAAGTCAAAAAGTTCCTCCCATCATATGAAGGGCCCTTCTTCATCCTGGGACAACTGGATGACTTAGTTTACCGGATCCAGAAGAACCCAACCGCCAAAGTAAAAGTCGTTCACCATGACTAACTAAAACATTACCGCTGCCGTGAACCCTGGACAACACATGGGTCCTGGACCAAGCCCAACAATGGACATCCACAGAGGTCTCACCACCAGCCTTGGAGGAGGATCTGGCTGACCATGATCTTGTTCTGTCCAAACTGCATCTGGAAATGTCCCCAGTTTTCCCCAACCATCAGTTTCGGCTGCGGCCGATCCCTTCTCAGTTGTGCTTGGCCCCTCCTCCCCTTTCCATGTAGACCATGAGCATGGTGGGGGTGTGGTGGGTGAGCAACACCATCTGGGCCAGCAGGTACGACGACCAAGCCGCCAGCGTAGCGCTCCAGACCGTTATGGGTCACCTAGTTCGTTCAGCACCATGGACAGTTCTAAGTCAGACTAGAGACTAGTACTAGTTTAAGTCATTCTAGTCTCCTATGGTGTTTGTTAATCTTTTTCAACCAGAGTTATATATTTCCATTATCATATTTTTCTATTGTTTTAAGGGTCTTTAAAAAAATAGAAACAACAGAGGGTCTGTAACTAAAAAAAGAGTAAGTGAGTTGTTTCCCTGCATTTCTTGATTTGTTTGCGTTTCCTCCTGTATGACCTGGAGTAGTGTTATTCCTGGTCGCTCCATAGTGTTACCATTTTGTAAATTCTTTTCAGCCTTTAAGCACTTATATGCTCAATTTTGCACGTGTGTACACTAGAAGCTAGCTAATTTTATCAGTGTGATGCATTGTATGTAACTTTGGCATGTGCTCAGATTATGTCAAAGTGACCTTCTTCCGATCCTTCTGCACTCCCTTCTATACTGCCCACTTGTGGTGCAATTATAGTAAGGCAGTAATGAAGAAACTACAAGTGGCTTATCAGGATGCTTTTACAATCCTCATGAGGCTCCCAAGATGGACCTCTGCAAGTCAAATGTTTGTTGTGAGTAACATCCCTACTTTTCATGCACTACTGAGGTTCTACATGTATAAATTCATCTGCCGATTGAGTATGTCAACTAACGCTGTAGTCAGAGCCCTGTCAACTTTAACTTCCAGTGACACAAGGTATTCCTCAGACCTTTTTAAACACTGGAACAATTGCCTATATGGTCTGTGATGGGAATGTGTTTTATTTTTTGTACTAATTTTATGTTTTTATCTGTGTTTTTGTATGCTATGGTTTTAACGTGATTTTATTATTATTATATATTTTTTTATTTATTTATCTTGGGATATGGACAAACCTTTTGTCTGGAATAAAGTTTCATTCATTGTTTGATAGAAAACCCCATCTCATGTATGCAGTAATGCACACAGGGTCCAAAATTAACACTCGCCACTCACCAAATGCGACCAAATTGCTCCACTTCCCTCGCCTCGCCTTCTTCCGCTTATCCGGGTCCGGGTCGTGGGGGCAGCATTCCAAGTCGGGCAGCCCAGGCAACCTTCTCCCCGGCCAAGTCCAACAGCTCCTCAGCTGGGACGCCCAGGCGTTCCCAGGCCAAACTGAAGATGTATTTCCTCCAGCTTGTCCTGGGTCGACCTGGGGGCCTCCTGCCGGCAGGACATGCCCAGAACACCTCCCGAGGGAGGCGTCCAGGAGGCATCCTTACCAGATGCCCGAACCATCTCAACTGGCTCCTTTCGACATGGAGGAGCAGCAGTTCTACTCCGAGTCTCTCCCGGATGTCCGAGCTCCTCACCCTATCCCTAAGGCTGAGCCCGGCCACCCTGCGGAGGAAACTCATTTCAGCCGCTTGTATCCGCGATCTCGTTCTTTCGGTCATTACCCAGAGCTCATGACCATAGGTGAGGATTGGGAGGTAGACCGACCGGTAAATCGAGAGCTTGCTTTCCGGCTCAGCTCCTTCTTCACCACAACAGACCGGTTCAGCGTCCGCATCACTGCAGACGCTGCCCCAATCCGCCTGTCGATCTCCCGCTCCCTCCTTCCCTCACTCGTGAACAAGACCCCGAGATACTTGAACTCCTCCACTTGAGGCAGGATCTCTCTCCCGACCTGGAGTTGGCAATCCACCCTTTTCCGACTGAGAACCATGGCCTCAGACTTGGAGGTGCTGATCCTCATCCCAGCCGCTTCACACTCGGCTGCGAACCTCCCCAGCAAGAGCTGAAGGTCAGAGCCTGATGAAGCTAGGAGGACCACATCATCCGCAAAAAGCAGAGACGAGATTCTCCTGTCACCAAACTCAACACCCTCCACACCACGGCTGCTCCTAGAAATCCTGTCCATAAAGGTTATGAACAGGACCGGTGACAAAGGGCAGCCCTTGCGGAGTCCAACCCTCACTGGGAACAGATCCGACTTACTGCCGGCTATGCGGACCAGACTCACACTCCTCTGGTACAGGGACTGAATGGCCCTTAACAAAAGACCATCAACCCCATACTCCTGGAGCGCCCCCCACAGGGTGCCCCTGGGGACACGGTCATAAGCCTTCTCCAAATCCACAAAACACATGTGGATTGGTTGGTCAAACTCCTATGACCCCTCCATCACCCTAGCGAGGGTAAAGAGCTGGTCCACAGTTCCACGACCAGGACGAAAACCACATTGCTCCTCTTCAATCCGAGATTCAACCATCGACCGGAACCTCTTCTCCAATACCCTGGAGTAGACCTTTCCAGGGAGGCTGAGGAGTGTGATCCCCCTATAGTTGGAACACACCCTCTGGTCCCCCTTCTTAAAAATGGGAACCACCACCCCGGTCTGCCACTCCACAGGAACTGCCCCCGATGACCACGCAATGTTGCAGAGACGTGTCAACCACGACAGACCTACAACATCTATCACCTTGAGGTACCCAGGTCGGATCTCATCCACCCCTGGGGCTCCGCCACTGTGTAGTTTTTTGACTACCTCAGCGACTTCTGCCCCAGAGATTGGACAGTCCATCCCCAGTTCTCCCAGCTCTGGTTCCTCATAGGAATGCGTGTTGGTGGAATTGAGGAGCTCCTCAAAGTATTCCTTCCACCGTCCGACTATAGCCCCAGTTGACGTCAGCAGCTCCCCGTCCCCACTGTAAACAGTGTGAGCAAGTTGCTGCCTTCCTCCCCTGAGGCGCCGGATGGTTTGCCAGAACCGCTTTGGAGCCGATTGATAGTCTTTTTCCACGGCCTCGCCAAACTCTTCCCACGCCCGAGATTTTGCCTCGGCAACTGCCACCGCTGCACTCTGCTTGGCCCGCCGGTACCTGTCTGCTGCCTCTGGAGACCCACAGACCAGCCACGCCCTGTAGGCCTCCTTCTTCAGCCTGACGGCTCCCCTAACCTCTGGTGTCCACCAGCGGGTACGGGGGTTACCGCCACGATTGGCACCGGCTACCTTGCGACCACAGCTAGCAACAGCCGCCTCAACAATCGCAGAGCGGAACAAGGCCCATTCGGACTCAATGTCCCCCACTGCTCTCGGGACGCGGTCAAAGCTCTGCCGGAGGTGGGAGTTGAAGACCATCTTGACAGGCTCTTCTGCCAGGCGTTCCCAGCAGACCCTCACTATGCGCTTGGGTCTACCAGGTCTGCGCGGCATCTTCCCCTGCCATCTGATCCAGCTCACCACCAGGTGGTGATCAGTTGACAGCTCCGCTCCTCTCTTTACTCGAGTGTCCAAAACATACGGTCTCAGGTCAGATGATACAACTATAAAGTCAATCATCGACCTGTAACCTAGGCTGCCCTGGTACCAGGTGTACCGGTGGGCATCCTTATGTTCGAACATGGTGTTCGTTATGGCCAAACTGCGACTTGCACAGAAGTCCAAAAACAGAACACCACTCGGATTCAGATTGGGCGGGCCGTTCCTCCCAATCACGCCCCTCCAGGTCACGCTGTCATTGCCCACGTGAGCGTTGAAGTCCCCCAGCAGGACTACGGAGTCCCCAGTAGGAGCGCTATCCAGCACTCGTCCCAGGGACTCCAAAAAGGGTGGGTACTCTGAACTGCTATTTGGTGCATAAGCACAAACAACAGTCAGGACCCGTTCCCCAACCCGAAGGCGCAGGGAAGCTGCCCTTTGGTCCCCCGGGGTAAACCCCAACATACAGGC
>SSNR01000606.1:0-146581 GCA_006937965.1 Callopanchax toddi
GCCCCCCCCCCCCCCCTTTTGAAATCGCCGTCCCGACAATTAACCAGCTACCTTGCAGTAACCTGCTAAGACCATGGCCGAAAAAAAGCAACAACTGCTTGACACACTGGATCAGAAGAGTTAGTAGCTACCTGGGCTGGCTTCCCCACTGGTCTTGGAAGATGGTAGACATTGGGATGCTGGCCAGCTGTCAACCTGGTAGTTTGACGCACCGGTACCCAGCTGGCCTCCTGATGGCTAGTTGATGGAACTGCAGAGACAGACGGTTGAGCCTCTACTTCGGAGATGGCACCCAAGTCCCCAAGGGTCAAGGTGGCTATAGGTTGTGGTGGTGTACTTTGCAAATCAGCAGAATTGGTTGGTACATTTGCTGAAAGGGTTTCTGACCTCAAAAACAGATCAGCATCACCTGACATTTCTGACCCCAAATCAGACTCATCGTCTGGTAATGAACCATCACTGAGGCAGTCAGGAGGCTCCATATCAATGGCAGCCTTCAGCAAGGTGTGGTGGACTTGTTTGGCCTTGAGTGGATCACCTACTGGAGCAATAGTATACACGGTACCTGCCTGTGGGGGTGCCTTCAGGACCTGATGCACTACAGAGTTCCATAGATCCTGAGTTTTATTGTGCCCTCTGGCCCTGAAGTCTCGAACCAGCACCAGCTGACCCTCCAACAGTGGCCTATCTTGGGCATGCTGATCGTGACTGTGCTTACGGCGACCTGCTGCAGTTTTCAGCCTTGCCCTAGCACTGTCAAATGCCAACTGCAAGCGAGCTTGATGTTCTTGAATCCAGTCAGAAACAGAGCCCTCAACTGGACCTTCCACTTTACCAAGCAAAAAATCCACTGGTAGTCTTGGTTCCTGCCCAAACATCAGGAAATAAGGAGACTCCCCAGTTGACTGGTGTGGGGTTGTATTATAACAATACAAAAGCTGAGGCAAGCAGGACTCCCAATCCCTCTTTCGGGTTGCTGGCAAGGTTCTCAACAAGTTGTGAAGCGTACGGTTAAAATGTTCACACTGCCCATTTCCTGCTGGTTGGTAAGGTGTGGTGCGAGATTTCTCAATCCCATAAAGGCTGCAGAGTTGCTTAATGAGCATGCTCTCAAAGTTGCGGCCCTGGTCTGAATGTTTCCGAGCAGGAAAACCAAACTTTGAGAACCATTCTACAACCAAGGCTTGGGTCACAGTCTGTGCACGCTGATCCGTAGTTGGGATAGCCAGCGTGTATTTGGTGAAAATGTCTGTCTTTACCAACGCATTTCCATAACCATTATAGCTTGGCTCCAGCAGGGTATAATCTAGTGCCAATATCTCATTAGGCCGGGAGGCCAACAAATGCCCCATAAAAGCATGTGTGGCTGGCCTAACATCTTTGGATACTTGACACCTTTCACACGCCTGACACCAGTGTGCTACATCTGTGGACATACTTGGCCAATAACACCGAGAGCGTAATAGCGCCAAAGTCCTTTCTATGCCTTGGTGGCCATGATCCTGATGCACACCTGTCAACACTTCAGTTACCAAAACAGCGGGCAACAATACCTGCAACATAGCCTCACCTCCATCTGGGCGAAATACTTGTCGGTATAACACCCCTTCCTTCTCAACCAGGCGATTCCACTGACCAAGCAGCACCATCGCAAGCTGTGAAAACTGCTTTCGTTCATCAGCACTGGGTCGCTGTTGTCGTCTCCAAAATGTGGCAACCAAATGTGGTATAACTGATTCGGCCTGCTGGAGTACACAAATGTTGGCTATGCTATGTTGAGGCAGAGCTGTAATGACAGCCTGAGTCACCGCAGCCCCCTCCAGCTGCAAAGATTGTAACAAAGGTTTCGGTAAGGAGGTCCCTGGAGCCAGAGCATCGACCACTTGAGTGGCCCGCCGCTGGCGAGATAGGGCATCTGCGTTTTTATTGCTCCTACCTGACCTATAGTGAATGTCAAAATCAAATGCAGCCAGTTGTGCTGCCCACCGCTGCTCTGTAGCACCAAGCTTGGCAGTGGACAGGTGACTAAGTGGATTGTTATCCGTGAAGACAATGCACTTGTGACCCAACAGATACTCTCTGAATTTTTCAGTCTTGGCCCACTTAAGGGCCAAAAACTCCAGCTTCATGGAGCTGTAGTTCAACATATTGCGTTCTGGTGGCCTCAAACTTCGACTAGCATAGGCTATGGGCCTCACTTTACCCCCTTGTTCCTGTGAAAGGACAGCTCCCAGGCCACTGAGACTGGCATCCACCTCCAAGATAAAAGGAAGTGAAAAATCAGCATAGGCCAATACTGGAGCTGTGGTGAGCTTGGCCTTTAAGGCATCAAAGCTCTGCTGACATACCTCATCCCAACACTCCACTACATCTTGGCCTATTTTCCTCTTGGATTTCTCATGTCCCAATTCTGCTACCAGCCGATGGAGGGGGGCAACCAACCCAGCAAACCCTTCCACAAAACGGCGATAGTAGCTAGTGAACCCAAGAAAGGACCTCAGCTCAGACACTGTAGTGGGGGGCTGCCATTTAGCTACGGCCTCAATCTTACCTGGATCAGTAGAGACACCGTTAGCAGATATTACATGGCCCAAATAACACACCTCTGGTTGGAAAAAGGAGCACTTACTGAGTTTGGCTTTGAGACCCTCCCTCTGTAATCAGCCCAGCACTATGTCCAGCCTTTCCAGGTGTTGCTGTACAGAGGAGGAGAACACTACAATATCGTCGAGATATAAAAGCAGGGACTGACACTGTTGATCACCAAACACCCGCTGCATTAACCGTTGAAAGGTACTGGGGGCGTTACAAAACCCAAAAGGCATCCTGTTCCATTCAAACAGGCCAAATGGGGTGCAGAATGCAGTCTTATGTTTATCTCCCTCAGTCACTGGGACTTGATTATATCCACTAGCCAAATCCATAGTGGAAGACCATTGAGCCCCTGTGAGTGCGTCTAAAGATTCCTCAATGCGTGGCAGAGGAAACGCATCCTTCCTGGTCTTACTGTTCAGTTGGCGGTAGTCAACGCACAAGCGTAAACTGCCATCCTTCTTTTTGACCAGAACAATGGGGGAAGCATAAGGGCTACAACTCTCCTTGATCACCTGTGCCTGTAGCAGTTGGTTGATGTGCTCTTTCACCAGGTCATATTCTGCAGGCGGTATGCGTCTGTAACACTGCTTCACTGGAACATCATCTACCAGTGGAATATCATGAGAAATCAGGTTAGTACAACCCAGATCACCATCATGGGCAGAAAAAACTGACTTGTATTTCAATAATAGTGACCTTACCTGAGCCTGCTCATCACCACTCAACTGGGACAAGTTCAGTCCATTTATCGTGTCCTCCACCGTAGATGCAACCATCTGTGAAGCCATGGTGCCAACACCTCCAGACACCTCAATAATTCCAGGTGGCAAGCTCACCACCTGAACCCTACTCAGGGTGCCAACAACATGACGAGGAGGAAGAGGCACCACACTAGAACCTACGTTGACCACAGGGACATAGGCTGTGCCTTTAATGCAGGAGAGACGAGCAAATCTGCAGGTAAACCAGATTCTGGAGGCTCAAACAGTACGGTAGCACCTGAAAGCTTTTCAGAACAGGTGGCAGCGACCATCTTTGTCGCACCAGCAGGTATTCTGCAGACCTTTCTCCCTCTTACTCTTGCCTTACCCCAAAGGGTAGCCGGAATTTGTACCTCAACCTGCTGTAATGCCTGTATAAAGGGCTTGGGAGCCTCCCTAACCCAAGGGGAGTCAAATAATGCTGGCCCACGTTGTCCAAAAAGCTCTTTAAAACATTTTTGGATTACATTCATCCCCAACACTCCTGGGACTTTAGAAGGCAGACCACCAGCGGGGTCCTTCACCACCAGGACACCACACTGTGGCAATGTCCTCCCACATATCATGATGTCTAGTTCCAAGTAGCCAGTATAGGGAATAGCTGAGCCATTGGCTGCTTTAAGCTGCAGCCAATTACAACACTGGAGGCGTTCGGGGCTCCAAGATTCAAAATGTGCACGAAAAAAACTTTCCGTGACAGTAGACACCATAGAACCAGTGTCTACTAAACAAGGAACCTTTACACTGCCCATATCAACCTCCAAATGTGGACAAGCTGAGACTAATTTAGCAGCATTTCCTACATTACTAGAATCTGTCAGGTTTTGGAGGTTGAAGGAGGATCCAGGCGCAGATGTAAGCAAAATAGGTATTTATTGAGCAACAAAAACAGACTAGGGCAGGGGACAAGAAGACGAAGATCTGACAACACCCAGACGAGACAAACACACTGATATACTGGGTGGTGATGACGAGACGAGACACAGGTGAGAGGATAACAATTGGATTCACCTGTGGGAGACAAAAAGGCAGAGGGCTAAACAAAGCACAAGACAGGACACTAGAGGGAGACATATGACACAAGTGAGGTGACATATGACAGAGCCCCCCCTCTAACGGCGGACTCCGGACGCCAGGCAGAGACACCAGAAGGGGGGGCGGGAGGGAACCAAGACGGAGGACTAGACAAGGAGAAAAACGGCCAGGAGGCACAGTTCAGGAGGGCCCTGGCCCGGGTCCGGATCTGGTTCTGGAGGGCCCGGGTCCGGATCTGGTTCTGGAGGGCCCGGGTCCGGATCTGGTTCTGGGAGGCCCGGGTCCGGATCAGGTTCTGGGAGGCCCGGGTCCGGATCAGGTTCTGGGAGGCCCGGGTCCGGATCAGGTTCTGGGAGGCCCACCTCGGGCTCTGGAACTGGGAGGCCCACCTCGGGCTCTGGAACTGGGAGGCCCACCGCGGGCTCTGGAACTGGGAGGCCCACCGCGGGCTCTGGAACTGGGAGGCCCACCTCGGGCTCTGGAACTGGGAGGCCCACCTCGGGCTCTGGACTGGATACAGGACTGGAGAGGCCCACCTTGGGCTCGGGACTGGATACAGGACTGGAGAGGCCCACCTTGGGCTCGGGACTGGATACAGGACTGGAGAGGCCCACCATGGGCTCAGGACTGGATGCAGGACTGGAGAGGCCCACCTCGGGCTCGGGACTGGAAACCGGACTGGAGAGGCCCACCTCGGGCTCGGGACCAGGATCGTCGGGATCTTGACGTGGCCCTGGAACCGGGACGGGACCTTGACTTGGAGCGGGAGGCGAGGCGTCCGACGGCGGGACCCTCGGTGGCTCAGGGAGCGAGGCGTCCGACGGCGGGACCCTCGGAGGATCAGGGAGCGAGGCGTCCGGCGACGGGACCCTCGGAGGATCGGGAGGCAAGGCGTCCAAAGGCGGGACCCTCGGTGGCTTAGGGAGCGAGGCGTCCGGCGGCGGGACCCTCGGAGGATCAGGGAGCGAGGCGTCCGGCGGCGGGACCCTCGGTGGATCAGGGAGCGAGGCGTCCGGCGGCGGGACCCTCGGAGGATCAGGGAGCGAGGCGTCCGGCGGCGGGACCCTCGGTGGATCAGGGAGCGAGGCGTCCGGCGGTGGGACCCTCGGTGGATCAGGGAGCGAGGCGTCCGGCGAGGAGAGTCCAGGGGCTGCAGGTTCAGGAGAGGAGGGTTCCAGGGCTGCAGCGGCACAGGAGAGTCCAGGGGCTGCAGGTTCAGGAACCGCAACGGGTTCGGGAGCTGCAACCGAGACTGGACTAGGAGGAGGACCAACATTCAAACAGCAGGTGAGGCTTCCTGACCCCACCAAGCATCGTCGGGGGTAGCGCATGGCGACGGCGCGCTTATAATGCTCCCGGATCTCTGGGTAGGTTGAGAGGTCAGGATTGGTCTCGTAAAAGGTGACTAGAAAGTCCAATAGAGACAGCTGTATGTGCGGGCAGAGGTTGTATTCATCGACAGCGTGGAAAGTGTCCTCATAGGAACGACATACCCTCTGGATGTGGTCGACCGGATACTGGGGAGCAGCAGGAGGCTGCTGTGGCTGTAGCGGCTCAGCTCGGGTCCGACGGGACTTCTGTAGTCCAGGGAAAGCCCGTCGGTGCTGTAGCGGCTCGGCTGGGGTTCGTCGGGGCTGCCGTGGCAAAGCAGGGGGGCCGACATGGACCTGGAGGACTCCCGACCTGATGGTGTTAGGTGGCATTGGTGCAGGCGTCCAGGCGAGGCACCGTAGCGGCTTTGGACCCGGCGGCGTCCTGTAGGCCAGCCGGGTCCCCAGGTAGGGTGAAGTGTGCTCCAGGTGGTCATCTGCTGGATCCATATGGTCAGATCTTCTGTCAGGTTTTGGAGGTTGAAGGAGGATCCAGGCGCAGATGTAAGCAAAATAGGTATTTATTGAGCAACAAAAACAGACTAGGGCAGGGGACAAGAAGACGAAGATCTGACAACACCCAGACGAGACAAACACACTGATATACTGGGTGGTGATGACGAGACGAGACACAGGTGAGAGGATAACAATTGGATTCACCTGTGGGAGACAAAAAGGCAGAGGGCTAAACAAAGCACAAGACAGGACACTAGAGGGAGACATATGACACAAGTGAGGTGACATATGACAGAATCCACCCCTGAGCCCAACAATGCCCCCGTTGAACTGTGGCTCTGCAATTCAGCGGGTACTCTCAAACTTTCAAACTGTTTTCCCTGTCTGTGTTCTTATGGTTTTTCAAATTAAATGGTTGTTCAATCTTTATCTGGTCTCAGTTTTGCATTATTAATAAGGTATTCAATTCACTGTACTCTTTCCAAGGAACCTAAAGATACCTTCAATAAATATTAGCTATTATCAGGGTTAAATGACAGTTTATCACTTTTCATTATAATCCAAAAATAATTTCCAATATTTATATTAAGAGGGTGTAGTTAAAATAACTAAGTTATTTCCAAATGCTACACTGTTTACATCCGAGTCATCTACAGTGTTTGCGAAAACACGCCGGACCGTCGGACATTACCGACGTAATTTAAAATTGTCCGACGTAAAACTGAAAATCGTCGGACACTTTGTCCGGCGTGCCGCTTCTCCAGTTGTATCCCTCACTCACTCGCTCTGTCTCTCTCTCTCTCCTTTTCTCTCTCTGTCGTTCTCTTGCTCGCGGCGCGCGCGCCTCTCACTCGCTCGCTTCTTTGCGCGCATGCACCTGTCTCATTCACGCGCATTCGCTCGCGTGCTGATGAGAAATGTCAAACTATTTCTGCAGCCTTCGTTGCCTCTGATCATTTAGAAGGTTCTGAGTGTTTTATTTTCCTCTGGAGCTTCTAGGTGGACTAGCCTCTCTGACGTCACAGCGTTCAGATTCTGAACGTTCTGAGATCTGCGTCGGCCTCTGTCTTCTCTAACATTAGCTTCCTAAACGAACTGTAACCACCACGATTTAATTTTTATTCAGTCCGTTCTTCCTTGTCCATCATTATTTGAAGATCAAACAAACAGTTCCGTCAGACAATATTAAAACACATCAGTAATGTCCGACGTGTTTCCTTCCTGATGAGACAGAACAGCTGATGAGGTTTCACCTGGAAGTGCTGCTGATTGGTTCCCCAAACAAAGCCCATATGATCTAGTAACTCTGTTAACTGGTTACTTTAGGATGAAGAACCAAACTACAAGAGAAAGAAGTTTTAAGAATTTCAGCCTCTGAAGAGGAGAATGGGATGAAGGAGAGAATAGAATAGAAATCCTTTATTGTCCCTCAGTGGGGAAATTCAGGTGCACCAGCAGCAAAGTTACAGGTATATAATATTTAAAAAAATAAATTTAAATAAAAAATCTGAATAACTACCTGACTGTAAAGTAATTTAGAGCATAAACAATATTAACAGCAAAATACTGCTCAATCATTAAAATGCCATAATCAGATCCTGATTGACAGAAAAGTGAAACTGAACAGAATTCCTGAGTGAAACTAGACCAGCAGCATCCTGGGTCTTTAGAGTCAGACTGACTCAGTATTATGGTGGTCTGAGTGAAATTAGACCAGCAGCATCCTGGGTCTGTAGAGTCAGACTGACTCAGTATTATGGTGGTCTGATGTTGCTCTAGGAGATGGTGCTTATTGCCTCTTGTTGCCTGTCTTTTAACCAGATTCTTAGTGTCTTTTAAACTGCTGACAATTTTTTAAATTGAGTTTTAGACTAATCATTGAAGATATTTTTATACTTGGCCTGTTGTTTTTTATTGTTCTGTTTTATTATTGTATTTACCGTCTGTATTTGACTGTGTTCAGCGCTTTGGGCTGCCTTGATTGGTGGTGGGAAGGTGTTATATTAATTAGGTCACTATAATACCCACTATTAAAAAGATACAGATCTGCAGCACGTGAGGACATTGTCCTACGTGAGTCAAAAATGTCCTGCCTGAGACGCTCCCACATCTGCCAGTTTGGCAGGCGTGGCTCAAAAGTTTTCGCGAACACTGCATCTACACCTTCTGCAGCCTTCGGTCTCACCACCACTCCAAATGCCGTTGCCCCTTACAGTCCTCCACAAATTCAACCATCATCTAGGTCTCCTCCTACAGTCTCTGTCCCCACAGTTTCCTCCTCGGCTGTCAAACCAGAACATTTTCCTATTCCAGTTCATTTATCAACCCGCTGCCCTAATCACTCTGATCAGAGAGCCCAGAAACTCAACAGGTGTTTACGACCCATCCATCTCCAAGTAACAAAGAAGAAAAATGACCTGCATCATTCAGTTCAGTGTGCCCTGTTAAATGCCAGATCCATTTCTAACTAATCTTTTATCTTAAATGAGCTTTTCACCCAGCAGTGCCTAAACTTCTTTTTCTAGTTGAAACATGGGAACAAGATGGTAACTTTGTACATTCTAATGAAATCTGTCCTCTAGGTTGTTCTGTGCATACATTTGCCATTTTGCTAAATGCATTTTGATGAAGGATAAATAGTTTGACACTGACACAGAATTGTGTTATTTTTCTCCCACTTCTATTAGAATCAAAAACACCTGAATTGAGCCTCATTTAGAATCACTGAGTCAGCACAGAGTAAGCCTGATCTCATCGTCTGCCAGCTTCTATGAGGAGGAATAAAACAGATTAGCAACACTGTTAGGAAATGGCATTATACTGTATCTCTCCTGGTGAGGCGCTTTTGCTGTACGTTGTGAAGTGACACAAACACAAGTCTTGCATTTTATTTCTTTGAATCACAGTAAGTGACCACCAGGCTGACTACAGCATGACAACAAAGGGTCACAAGCTGACCTGAACAGTTTCATTAATATTCAGTTTGTCCAGATAAAGCCTCTCTGTGGTTTGTAATAATGGCTCAGTGTTTAGGGTGTGTGGACGTTGCCCTCTCAGTCTGCTTTGTGGAGGAAGTGACTGGATTACACCCTAATCCCATTATGATGCTGCAGCCATGTGAGGCCTTGTTGGACGGATCAGAAACCGAACGCTGGAGTTTAAGGGCCAAATCAGCTTCAAACTGAGTGACTGTACTGATTAAGACCAATTAAAACAACCTGATGGGAAATCTGAAGAGTTTAGATCATGGATTTCTGTCTTTATGGAATTCCCTGGCTTGGTATGTATTATTTACTTTTTTAGATTAAAATATTTATTGATTTCATCAGTCAGGAAATGGATGAGCCAATGCTCATTTAAATAAAAGTTGATTAAATACAGAAGCCTGCCAAGTCTGGTGTCAGCTTCACTGAGCTGTAAATTCACACAGTATATGACTGCAGACTGGAAATAGTGTATGCTTCAAACGGGCCAAGAAAATAATAAAAAATACAATAATCTTAAATTGAAACAAATTAAATCAGTCCTCTGTAGTTTTATTATTTCAAAAAAGCTGAATTTTTTTTACATAAATAAAATTTTTTACTAACATCATGAAATTTTCTTTTAAACATTCATATTTCTATTTTTATAAAGAACATATATTATTTATAAGTTGTGGATTTTTATACCTTTCTGGAATTATTTATTTGCAACTTTATATTCCCTTATTGGCAGAAATTATTTATTTTTTTAAATTGTTATGTCATTATTGCTGAGCAGCAACACAAGCTGTTTGAAAGAAAATACATTCTCTGTAGATAAATAAAGGATAATATAAACATAATTTTTTTTATCTTTAAATAAAAATAAATCATATGAGTGAATGTATTAATTTTCTGTAAAAAATTATATAATATATTTAAATAATATTTTAGCAAAACCTATTATTTAGAAATTAGCTAAAAAACATTTTAAAGAATAGAAAAAATAAGTTCTTAAAATTATTTTGAGTAAAAAGTGTATTTTTATTTCACCAGGCAGAAAACGGTGAATACGTTTCGAATCGCTTCCTGCTTTTCTGACTGGCTTACCGTTTATTTCCTCACATATTTCTACACTCGGAATTTATTAGCTTTAAAATAATGACTTCTTAGTTTGATTTAAATGTTGAATTGACTGGTTCTGTTTATTATAAAACCCATTAAACGTACATTTTGATACATCACCATATATCTAGGGTGTGCACGAGTCAGTGCTTACTGGTAGCAGCATTTAACATGGGACTCAGGATGGTTATTGTTGTGTACTCATCTGTCAGATATTTTTTAGTCTTTTCATCCATTCAAGTTTAGTTCAGGCTTCAATAAGATATAGGGACTAAAAATGACTGACCTGGTTACAAACTGAATGGAACTTTTCCCACTCTAACAGAAATCTAATCTCCTGAAAATGTCCTTCTCTTACAGGCAGCTGCTGAACTTTTTGAACAAAGGTCTGTTTTGGAGAAATGACAGATGAGAAAATGATTAACCGGGCTGGCGAGCAGAATGTGTGTCACTATCAGATTTTTGGTTTCAGAGTGTTTACATGACAGTAGGTGAAGGTCTGTATGAAGGACAGGGTCTGCCAGAGATGAGAGACGGCAACAGACAAACTGTGTGCAGGATTTCTCGTCCTGCTGTGTTCGTTTTCTAAGTGGACCACCTGCAACAAGCAGTCCATCAAACTCAGCGGACTGCATTTCTTCATCAACAGCATTAGTTCTAAAAGTACTTTTCTGGCTCTGTTGGTCTGATCCAGCCAGTGGCGCACAGCAGCAACACGACAGCTGCCGTTACTGACTGACTGAGGGAGCAGTCAGTCTGATCCAACCAGGAGAAAATATTTCCTCTACTGGAGAAGCAGCAGCAAGTTAAAGAGGGAAAGCAGCAGCTACAGAGCTACATCTTCATCTTCTTATTCTCCTCTTGCTTCAACATCAGCACCTGCAGCAAAGGAACATTATCAAATTCACAACAACTCTGTCTCTCTTCTCCAAACTGCATAATTCTCAGGTGATGTATGGAAGGTGGTTGTGTGGGGTTGGTATTGCTGTGTTTTGAGTTAGAAAGATGTTTAAATGCCGAACAGAAATCAATTAAAATCTGTTTAAGGACTTTAACAGACCCAGGCGCTGTCCAGATGGCAGTAAGAATCCAGTTCAGTTTGCATGGATACGCTTCTTTGCTATAGCTGCTGAACTGTGTCCAGCTGTGCGCCACATGTATGGACACAACCATTCAAAAATCTGAGGATAACTTTTTTCTTTTATTTAGCTCCAAATGTTTACATAGTGGCATGTGACTTCACAAAATTCTGCAAAACTTTCCTGACTTTGGCATTAATTTGAAAGTAACTTATAAATCAGAAATATAAATGAATACTTGAGTTTCACAGAAGTAGGTCTAATTTTTTCTTTGTTTGTTATCTGGTCTCTCCCAAAAACAGTTGTGGTCATGGCATCAGCAGCTCTGGAGCTGATGGGCTTCTTCCTAGGCCTTCTGGGGATGCTGGGTACTCTGGTTGCCACGGTGCTGCCATATTGGCGGATTTCTGCACACATCGGCTCCAACATCGTCACGGTTGTGGCCAACATGAGGGGCCTGTGGATGGAGTGCGTCTATCAGAGCACGGGGGCTTTCCAGTGTGAGACCTTCAACTCTATGCTGGCCCTGCCCTCTGACTTACAGGCTTCTCGTGCTCTCATGGTCATCTCTATAGTGTTGTCTATCCTTGCTATTGCCATGGCAACCCTGGGGATGCAGTGCACACTTTGCTTGGAGGGCTCAGGCACAGTTAAGAGTCGTGTGGCGGGTGCTGGTGGGGGGTTATTTCTTGCAGCAGGCTTCCTGTCTCTTGTACCTGTAGCGTGGACCACACATGAGGTGGTCCAGACTTTTTACAGCCCGAACATACCAGCCGGCATGAAGTATGAGATTGGCGAGTGCCTGTACCTTGGCCTGGCCTCGGCTCTCATCTCCATGCTGGGTGGGGGGATGCTGAGCGTATCATGTTGGGAGGAGCAGGAAGGCGGTCGTGGGAGGCGGCATGGTGGAGGATATCCATACCCAGGAGGAGTTGGGATGTCTAGCGCGGCGGTTCGAACGACATCACAGACCTACAGAAACCCCACGCTGCAGGTGGGGGGCACGAACATGGCCAGCAGGGATCCGTTGCTGGTCCGCAGTACCAGTGGCAGCTCAGGGTCAAGTGCTCATGGAGGCCCGGGAGCCAAGAAGCCCACCACAGCAAGATATGACATCACAGGATATGTGTAACTTTATTCTAGCACTCCTTCAAACATGGCACAGCTTAGGTTCAGTTACAAGCCTTTTGAGACATAAGATACATTTTGTTGCTTTTAAATGAAACCTTTATATTATTGGATTTCTCCCAAGTAACGCCCTGTTGGTTCTTTATAGCATCTTTTGCAGTTTTAGATGTTTTTCTTTTTTGCATTAATTTGCAGACCCATCAGATGGATTTCAAATTGCAGATTGATCCAGTTCTTTGCGTTGTGTTTAACTTTACTACGAAGTGCAGTTCAATCTGCTTTTGCTGATTTTTAACTGAATCTGAGGTGACAGCTTTTCTTTTAGTATTACAGAATTCACAGACCTATTGTTTTACATAATAAACATTATTTGTAAAGTCCAGTTGTGCGTTTTTAAAAACCTTCCTTAATTTGTAAACTATAGAATGGGGTTCAAATCTTGCAAAAATAAATAAATAGATAAAATCCTCATTGACTTTATGAATGTTTTAGCAGTAAATCCTGGTAACGGTTTGACTTTTTGCTGGAGTGTTTTTATTTAAATAAATAAAAGGTGAGTGTTCACTTAATCTTTATGCAGATGACACTTGATTACTTTTCTGGATGTATTAAAGCTGATTGTATTGAAGCTGTAACCAAAACAGTGGATCTGTCTGCAATGTTATAGCATTTCTGAGCATTGCACATGTCATAAAGTATCTCAACTCTGGAAGGCCTTAGCAATTAATGTAGGAAAGTCTCACAGACAAACTAAACACAAATGAAAGTAACAGCAGCATTAAATAGCTTCAATCCATTTGTTTGAAAGTCTTTGATCCTCAACTACAAAGTTAAATAGATTATTTTTTTATTTAAAACTTCCAAAGGGTAGGTAGAATTTTAAACTATAAAACCTAATCTGAACGCTTACTGTAGTTTCTCAGTCCTCATCACACTACAGCTTACTGGTTGATTCACCACCTGAGTGGGTTTTTCTGTAAAGTTTAGAGAAAAAAGTGATTGTGCTTTTTACTTTACTTTTAAATTTAAATCATAAACTGTTGATTTTTTGTAGATATCTGTTTAATATGTAAACTCAGCCTCAGCCTATAAGGCTCTTAGGATTTGTATGTATTTTAAGAAAACTTAAATTTGTCATACTTTATAGTCTTTATGCACCTGTAAAACATTTGTGTGTGTTAGAGAGAGTTTATTTCCTTATTATCTTTACTTATATTTACTTATATTTACTCATATTTTTTATTTGATTATATTGTGCATATAACCCTATGTTCCAGTTGACATTTGACCTACTTGTTTCTCTGTACATGACTGTCACACCACACTCACTTTCAGTTCCTTATTTTCACACTCACAGACACACACACACCAGAACCAGTCTGAACACCTACACTTCCTCATTCTTCACCTTACACCTACACACACACACAAACCTTTACTTGACCTATAACCACATCATTGTAATTCCTGAACCCGTGTTTCCGTTATGTTTCTACAATCCTTGTGTATAAATAAACGCACAAGGGAGATTCTCTCTTTGTAGCTGATGCTCTGAATGCCATGTTGCATTGAGCTGAACTACCCTTGCTGCAAGAACAAACTGGTTTCCTCTCCGTTCATCAAGAGTCGTTTGATATTCTATATAGAAGGAGCGACTGGACAACAACCTTCCCCCAGTCCTCACTCAGATGACGACACAACTCAACCACAGACTTCAGACAATGAAAGGAAGATGACAGAGATACGACAACAGCAGAATAGACTAGCTAAGGATCAACATAAAATAGATGGATGTAAGCCAAGACTCTACCCAGTTACAGGAGAACACACCCTATCTAACGATGACTCAGACCAACTCGTTTGTCCTTTGGTGGAAGTTGCTAATCCACGATATGGTCAGGGAGTTGACGTTCATCCAACCATTCAGATTTTTAGACCATGGACTAAAGAGGACATGAGAAAGGCAGCTGACGGACTAGGGAACTTTGAGGATGACCCAGACTTGTTTGTGAACGACCTAAAAGAACTCGCTCAAAGTTTCCAGCTAAACGGCGCTGAGCTATATCACGTGATACAATTAAAATTTGGACACAAATTTGGTCGTGTTCGCGGCGACTTCACCGAACATAATGCCGGTGCCAATCCTGACCCTTTACGAGCTGGCTCACTTGAACTCAGAACGGCTCTCGACCAGTTCGGTGACAGAGTAAAAACCGTCTTTCAAAAACGCGCCAATTACGGCAAAATTTCCGCGTGTAAACAAAAAGACGACGAACTTCCAGTTGACTACATAGCCAGACTGGAACCAATTTTCAAGGCTAATTCAGGTATCCCACAAAATGACGATCAAAACAGCTCATATCAACAACAATTAAAACGTGCCTTCTTAGAAGGATGCACTCCTGACATACAAAAATTCATAAAAAAGAACTGGGTACACCAAGACACCGGTTCTGTCCAACAAGCGGTTGAATATGCGACACACGCTCAAAACGTTGCTACATCCAAAGTCCAACAATCTTTCCTTGTTGCTCCTGACCTCGTCGCTTTTGCTGGTCAAGTCACGAGCAGAGGACGTGGTTGTCCACGGGGAAGGGGAGGAAACTCCCACCGTGGAAGAGGAGGGAGAGCATACTTTAGGCAAAATGCTGATGAAAACTGTTGGTACTGTGGAAGACCAGGTCATTTTGCTAGAGATTGTAGAAAAAATCCACAGAATCAGCAGAATCAACAGCAGACCCAAAATCAGCAAAATCAAACTCAACAACACTCTCAAAAAATTCCCTACAACCCAAACAGTGTCTACAACCTCTCACCTCAGATGTGACTAGATTCTGCTGAGCCCACAAAAATACCAGATGTTGACATTTTCGCAGCTCTACTCACATGGGAGGATAGAACTGACTTACCATACAGAGATATAATGATAAATGGAAAATTATATCATTGTCTGTGTGACACCGGAGCATGCAGAACTGTTTTGACCTCACCTCCTCCCAGGGTTGAATATTCTAAGGAGGCGGTGTTTGTGAAAACAGCTAGTGGACATGTAAAACAACACCACTTGACAAAACTAATGACAATAGTGGATAAAGAAACAGAACAGATAGTTTATTGCCCAATTTTGATCGATCCATCTGGCCCCATTAATCTATTAGGACGAGACATGATGTGCAAATTAAACATTGCTGTGATTTCAACATCACAGGGCATGAGGGCTGAGGTCATGCCCAGAGATGCTGATGATGCTTTTGTAGTACAGGGACTCGATGAGCCTTATTACTACTGGAGCCTTGATTTAGGACAGCAACACGCAGCACGAGAACTTACAAAAATCACAAAACAGAAAGTAATCAGCAGAGATTATTGTAATTTTTCTAAATCAGAATTTATGAAACCAGAAGACCTACATGTCACAATGAGATATAAAAAAATTCCAGGCCCTGATCCTCAATATGACAGCCAATTTCACAAAATTAAAGATAAAGTAATCACAATTCAACATCTCTATATCACTCCTGACGGTGATGCTGTGTGTTCTGTTATCCTGTCAGAGGAACAGCTGCGTCACGCGTGCATAGGATGGCTGCATCTTTCTGTGTGCAGAAGCGAGGGCAGAAACTGGAGAGATCTCGCTTCCGTGTTAAGAAAGGCAGAAACTCAGTTACACAACTATGGACGACACACAATGGCAGTTCGGATCACATGCCCATATTTGGAGGCTAACTCTGGGATGGCGTATTCGTGTAGAACCGACCACACATCTCACTGAATGACAGGAAACAGATGCAGCAGCTCTCGTCTCACTAGACTTGTATCCAGAACTAAAAGACATCCCATCTCAACTATGATCAAAAGGACCTACAGATGCAGGAACAATAAAAGATTGTCCACCTGTTCACATTATTCCTGCTTCAGCAAATAGACCAAATATTAGACAATATCCCATTAGCTCAGAAGCAATAGAAGGAATCAGACCAGTTATCTCAGACATGTTAAAATCAGGGATTCTAAGAGAAGCCCCAGAAGCAACCTGCAACACACCCATTTTTCCAGTTAAAAGACCAAAAACAAATGCATGGCGCATGGTTCAGGATCTCCGAGCGGTGAATGATGCAGTTGTTCATGCAGTGCCTGATGTTCCAAATCCACATACCATTTTGAACCAAATAACTTCAGAAAAATCGTATTTTTCAGTCATTGATCTCAGCAACGCGTTTTTTTTCCGTGAAAATCGACGCTGACTCACAACATTGGTTCGGTTTCCATCCATCCATCCATTTTCTGTAGCCGCTTATTCCTCCACAGAGGGTCGCGGGGGGAGCTGGTGCCTATCTCCAGCGGTCAAGGGGCGAGAGGCGGGGGACACCCTGGACGGGTCGCCAGTCCATCGCAGTTGGTTCGGTTTCATGTTTGACAATAAAAAATACACGTATACCAGATTGGCTCAAGGCTATTGCAACAGCCCCCACGAGTATACGATGGCTCTTAGACGGTCAATGTCCACCTGCGCGTTACCAGACCACACTCAAATGCTTCTGTATGTGGATGACATTTTGATAACATCTGACACTGAGGAACACTGTAAACAAAGCACCCTCCAGGTACTGAAACACCTGTATGAAAATGGACATAAGGTCTCATTACACAAACTACAACTTTGGCAAAAATCGGTCATTTACCTAGGACACAATCTCTCAAAGGAGGGAAAGTCCCTGTTAAAGCAGCACTCCGGAGGATTTCATCAGGAGAGCAGTTTTTGAATCTAGCGTCCAAAGGCTCCTCCTCAAAACATCTCGACACGCGTGCCCGGTCGCGTGTGCGCGCGTGCACGCGGCGCATATACTTCGGACATGAACTGTACAGCTCAATGTGTAGGGTTTAATCACTCACAGTTCACAATCTTATTCCAACAACACTACGAGGGTCTGATGAGCCCTCTCTGTCCCTGCTGCTTCTGATATTAGCTCTGTTAGCAGAGAGCTGCTGCTGGACTCTGAAGCTGAACTTGACTCGGCCCTGGATGAACTTTCTGTCCAAAATAAACGCATAATCCTGTCGAGCCTTGCCATTCTGTGAGGTGAAAGGTTTAAAAATAAAAATAAACCCGTCTTTAGCTGGAGAATGGGTAGGTTTTTAGTAGAAATGAGCTGTGAACAGTGTGATAACAATTCACTTTAACTGCATTGTTTGTTTTTAGATAAATACATACTTTTTTTTCCTACATTAGCTCTCTGTTGATTGATTGTATGTTCTTAGGTTAATTTTCCATTTATTTTATTGTTTATATTCTCAGTGATGCTGTGGTTAGTTCACTTATGTTTTGTCTTGTGGTTTGTGTTAAACCTGCCAACCCCCCCCCAGCTGTTCTTCATCCACTAATCACAGCATATCTAGTCCTCAGTTTCTCCATGTCATTGCCAGATTCTATAGCTTGTTTACAATATTTAGTGCTGTTTGTGCACCGTATTCTACCAGATTTTTCTTTAAACTTTTCCATTTCATTCATTTTCTGCCTTTGAATTTACATTTTGGGTCTGCATACTAGCTCAAGACAACAGCTTTGTTCTACACACTCAATTTTATTTTACCTGCACAAGAAAGCTGGATTTCATCCATAAAAACATTTTTTGAACAATCTCATGTCAAAATTGTTTTACTAAAGTTCAAGATTAATCTTATATAAAGAGTAATTAATGCACTTGTATGCTTTTTAAGAGAATCTGAGCGATGGTTGACATTCATTTTGTTGACGAGAACGGGAAAAGATTGGAGCCTTGAATTGAAGGCAAACAGCAGGTGGACACAAACAGGTTTAAACAAACAAAAGGCCTCACTTCAGTCCAATCAATAGGCTGCTCAGTTCACAAACACTAAAATAAACTGCTGCCATGTGTGTGAAATCTGAAGCCTTTTAAAAATCTGTTACTACTGATTTTTTTCCAGAAAAAAGAGGGGACAGAAAAGTTTATGCAATACATAAAAAATACAAGAAACTGAAAAAAACCTGCAGAATGCAATCAACTGGGTTAGCAATTTGTTGATAAAAGTAGTTATTTCTTTAAAAGCTCAAAAGATGATTAAAAAATTTTTTTGTTTTAGGTCAAAACAGGTAAAAATTCTGTAAAAATGATGAAACCTGATGGTGATTTAAATTTAAAAAAGAAAAATCTACTGCAGTGATGCTCAACCCTGGTCCTTGAGGGCTGATATCCTGCATCTTTTAGAGGTTTCTGCTTCAACACACCTGCTTTTAGTCAGTGGGCGATTAACGAGCTTGATGACATGCAGGTGATTCAACCATTGTATCAGGTGTATCGGAGCAGGAAACAACTAAAACATGCTGGATACCAGCCCTCAAGGACCAGGATCAGGAAACAACTAAAACATGCTGGATACCAGCCCTCAAGGACCAGGATTAGACACACCACTGATCTACAGGAAGACTTGTAATTTATTTCTCAAGTAAAATGACCTCATGAATGATTTGTTCCATCTAGTGTCCAAAATAAAAATGTTAGAATTTAAAGAAGGCTGCATTGCAAACAGAGGGAAACCTAAATGTCTTTAAAGAGCTTTAATTAAATTATAGAAACTAAACCTGAGTGTATTTATTCATCTGTCACATGAGTAGCTGTCTGTCTGATTGTACACTTATTGAACGGATCCCAAAGGGGTCAGAAATACTGAAAGAAACCTTTTTTAATCCAAAACTGTTTGAGTTTGTGTCTTTCTAACTTCATTTTCTAAAAATCCTGCCCAATTAAAACTGAAAATAAATGGTAGAAAATAAGAAAAGCTTCTAAACTTTAAGAAAAATGTGTAAAATCTTTATAAACTGAAAGATATTTTGTTTTAATGTAAATTATTGCACTTTCATCATGTTTATAATTCTCTGTTCATATTTTTCAGTCTGTTGATGTTAGTCTTTTATATAAAATGTTCACAGTATTAAGTAGATACTTTAACATAAATATAAACATACAATAGTTTGTGTCAAAATAAACATTTATTATTATAAAAAAACATAAATATTATTTAGCCTTTTCCTTTTCGGTCTTTTATTTCTCTTCTTTCTGTCCTTCCTGCTCCATCTGTTTCTCCGCTTCCTGTCGTTCTCGACCAAACTCAAGCACCAAAGGTTTTCCTAGCAACCGGTATCCATGGACCAACTGCAAGGCTTTCTGGGCCGTTTCTGTGTCTGTCGAAAGAAAAAACAAAGCACACAAAGTTACATCTGATCTGTAATTCATGTGAACACATTTAATAACTCATAACATTTTGCTTAAGAATTCACTTTAAATTACAGGAACTGATTCATAAAAAAGATCACTGAGAATTTCTCTCTTCATTTAAAACTTGAAGCAAACGTGGATTAAAACAAGATATTCTCAGTTTTATGTTAAAAATTGTTTATTTTTTTAAGTTTGTTGTGGAGATTTTATTGTTACTTCTACGTTTCACCTATTAGTTGTTTTTTAAATATAATTTAATTAGGTAAACAAATGTAAATGATTAAACTAAGTTCCCACGAGGGATTATTAAAGTATTCTGTTAGAAACAGTTTCTCACCAGGCAGAGTGATAAAGGCCTGACCCTTCATCCTTCCTGTCAGCAGTCGGTAAAGAACCTGAGGCCCGTCTCGCTGCTCAAATCTGGAGAACAGCGCCACCAGCTGGGCTACGGACACCTGTGGACTCAAGTTCTTCACACAAAGGACCTACAAGACAAAAATCAATGAGTAAATGTGCAGCAGATTAGGACTACCACTGCTGCAGAGGTCAAAGTGCTTACAGCTTAAATAAATTGCAGAAGAAGAGAAATACGTTTTTGTGGGATCTCAAATTACAGTTTTAACTGTGGAACTGCACTGATATTGATTTTTGTTCAGTTCTAACCTGTTGATCCAGATGTTGTAGGAATCTGATCTACTTTCAGAACACAAACTAACCTAAGAACTGAAATCAGTTTTATGTATCTCTGTTAGAAAAGTTAGTGTAAATAAAATGTATGTGAACTATGTCCCATAAAAATGAGTTTTTCTTTCTAATGTTTGGTAAAACTGTAAAAAGCTGTGGTTGCTGGAACCTTGGAGGGCTTTCCTGGCTGGTAGTGTCTGAACCTCGGGATGCTCTGAATCTCCTCTTCAGATGCACGGCCATTCAGGATCTCTTCCTCTGTAACCATCTTGATCTCCCCTCTGATGGTCAGCCGCCCACCTGACCCCGCTGTTCCACACAGCCTGCCGATTGGCTCGTTTAGATTTATCTGTACTGAAGGAGTGGGTCGCTCTGATTGGTCCTGCTGCTCTGAGGTTTCTGACGTTGACCTTTGCTCACCCTGCAGATCTGACTGATGGTAAGAAGAATGTGTTGATTGGTTGTTGTTGCTCTGAGGGTTTTGTGATTGGACAGTTTTAGTGCTGGGTGTTGACAGTAGTGATCCTGCTTGTTGTCCCTCGGAGGTCTGCTGTGAGGCTCGTTTCTGACAGGTGAGCACATCTCTGTAAAGGGAGGCCATTGGGTCAGAGGAGGACGCCCCCTGCTGGCTGCCAACTTTATCTGGAACAGAGTAAAGAAGATAAATAATAAATTAAACAGAAATTAACACAATAAAATTAAAAGAGTAAATCCAACTTCACAGTGTGTGACAGGTGAGATTTAAAAACAAGAAGTGATGATGCCTGTCTGATATTTAAGGGTAACTTGTTCCAGAGTTTGGGGGTCAACAGCTGGATCTCCTCTGAGCTTCAGCCTGGTTTTAGGGACAAAGAGCAGCCAGTCAGCTGATCTAAGAAATCAGGAAGGAGTGTAGGACTGAGGCAGGACACAGAGGTACAGGACGCTGTTTAGGCATTCAATAACCACTGGTTTCTTTTCATTAAAACTCAGAGTTCAGAGCCATCCAGGACTTGATGTCGTCAAGACACTCCAGTAGAGGCTGGATGGAGCAGGAGGTACACAGCATAGTAATTTGACTGTTTCTCTCCTGATCTGACTGTTGCTCCAGTCAGAGGACTACTTGCTTCTAAAGACTCCGCCTGCTTTGAATGATGTCATCATCAGTAATCAGTAGGGTCCTTAATGTAGATAAAAAACTGATAGAACACCACTTCAAAATGATCAAAGTATCCCTTTAAGAATGAAAACAACAATGAAGGACTCCTTATACAGAGGTCAGCTCAGGTTCTAAAGCGTTTCATACCTCGATGGTAGAGCGCTGTGAGGAAACCCTGGCGGTCGTTTCCCTGAAACAGCGCTTGCTCGATCTCCATCTCACGGCGTGACAGTGGGCGGCTGGTGGCGAAGCGTTGTGGGCGGGACAGCAGCTCTGCCCTGGCTTCGATCTTGTCTCTAATAACCTGCAGACGCTGCCGCCTTGCATCCGGAGCTGGACACACACCATGGGACTGAGTAGGGAAAAATTGAGGTATTTGTGAGAATGTAACCCACTTTTATCTGCAATTTAACTTATTTGACTACATTTAAAGGTTCTATACTTCACATGCAATTGGGAGTTGTTCTATCTATGATTTTTAAACCCTACAGAAAGTTTTACCTTCTCTGCTGCCTCTGGTTCCTCTCTGCTCTGCCACAACTGGATCTCAGTGTCAGTGAGGCCCAGCTCTCGCAGCCTGACCAGCTCCTGTTCGCCATCCTGCAGAGCCTGAAACTGGGAAAGGCTTCTCACTCCGGCTGCCTGCTTCCCAAACGGCCGATACAGCGCTGCTGGGGCAAAGCACCGCCTCTTGGCTACACATCTGTAAGGCAGAGTTGATTTCAGTGTGCCTTTTAAAGTAGCTGCAGGGAAATTAAAGACACTTCATTTTACAGCTGAGGGATGAGAATATTGCCTCAAATATTTTACAACAAGAAATGACACTATGTGATTCTTGGGGCATGACGAGGTTCGGTCCGGACGGAGCCGGTCTTGTGAGAAAATCTGTTCCCCTGAAATATTCTGTTCCCCCCGCATCGGGAGCGCGCACTGCAGCCAGAAGCGACGAGCTTCACAGCACTAATGATGAATTTCTAACACGTCATGTCAAACTGGTTACTTTATTTAGCTCTTAGTAAATGAATGAATAAGAATATACATGGTTTATTTTTTATTCTTACACGGTTTTGTGCTGTTTTAATCACAGAGAGAATTGCATGTTCACTTAAAAACTGACATTCAGCCACCAAACACTGTTTTCCTTCACATTGTGTTTATTTACTCATATATATATATATTTATCCCATATGTTAAAAGGTGAAAGCTCGCTTTGCTGGACACGAAAACGTATTCTTCCTAAAAAGATGTGTGTAGGCTTATTATTCTAGTAAAATCCAGGACTCATTAATGGGTTCATTAGATACTTATAGTTGTTCATTCTTTCTCTGCACTCTGTTGTCATTTGTCTACAATAATCTGCTGTACAAACTGTAATAATTAAATACAATATTTTACTACAGACTTGTGGTCCAGCAAACAATGACATTATTATGTCCATTAAAAACACCATAGAGATGCATGAGAACATATTTCCTCTATTTTTAAAAAAGCTACAGGAGGGGTGGGACACCCAACATTTCAGCTGCTTGAAATATATTGTTCCCCCTCATAGCATACAAACTAAATAACTTAGAGACCTATCCTGTACACTGTTTCTCTCATTATGAACAACTAGTCCAGTGAATGTGAAGAGATTTGGTCTTATCTGTTAAAGTTACATAGGGGGAACAGTGCTGGATCCGGCGTTTACTGTGAGTTCATCTCATTTGTCTGTGCAGCAGTTTGGGTGTGGACCCAACATCAATTTAGTCCAAGATGCAAAATTTCGGGAAAACCAGAAACAAAATGATTGTTAATAATAAGAATTGATTAAGTTGGAGGTGTACAATTCTAATTGAACTGGTCTGTTGGAACCGGGTCTCATTGTCGACTCCCTGAGCATGGAGGAAAAAAACCTCTCAACTCCTACTAGTTTTTATTTATTTATTTAAAAAGTTACTACTTTAAGTGTTTCATTTTATTTTTGTTCAGGCAGCTAAACTAAATTTACATACCTCAAAGTCTGTTTGATATAATAGTGCGTAGCTGTGCAACTTGCCTTGAAGTTTGATTATTATGCATAATTATTATGCAGTTGGTTGTTGAAGTTAAGATATTTTATCAGTATTTGCACATTTATTTTTGACAATCTTTAAAAGCCACTCTTCCAACGACTGTTCAAATTTTTTTGTCATCAACGTTAAATAAATACCGTCTTTAATAATCGAGATCTCAATTTCAATCAAAAATAATCACGATTATCATTTTTAACCATAATCGAGCAGCCCTATGTTTAACCATGAGCCTAGCACATTTAATTTTAATGTACCGTTGGTGCAATTACAATAAAAATATTCAATCATTCATGAAAGAAAGTCTAGATAATGTTGTGACACAAGATGCATAAAATTTAACTCAGGCTACAAATCACTGCTGTTCCAAAAGTTCTGCTGATTGTAAATGATTGGTGGCAATACTATCTTTCCCTTTCATCAAAACCAGTCATGTTTCATAAAGTGACAGAAACAAACAGATGTTTTCTGACTGATCAAAGTCGACATCGGTGTGGAGCTGCTGCAGTAAGAGGCTGTGTAGCTGCCGCTGGCCCTCCGTCTCCTGCTCCTCCAGCAGCGGGCCTTCCTCACTGACTCGCCGAGTCACTCTGACAAAATCAACACAAAGACATGTCAGTTCACTGGTTCTGATGAGGCTGACTGAACAACAGGAAAATGATAAGATCACAAAAACTTTACACACGTTCCTAAACTGTCTTCCATAACCACAATTTAAATTTTACCATAAGGACATCTACTAGAAGGTTTAAACAATGTTTAATCAGCTTAATTATAAAACTATAACATGCGGAACGTGTTCCATTAGAAAAATGTATTGCAAAGCTGTTTTAAAATGTATTTGCCTGTGCTTGATTTTCTGTAGTGTTACTAAAATATCTCACAAACCACTTCATTACACATACATCTACAATTCATTAACCTTTGCAGTCAATCTAATTCAAGTTTGCAACCACAGACATATGACTTTAGGGAGCAAAAATATCACCATAGCTCAGTCAGTTTTACAGATAAAGAGCTTTGTTTTCCCCTCATGCTGATTTCAGGGGATTTTGAACACACCTGCCTCCAGAATACCGAAAATCTTCAATAAGTTGATTTTTAGTTCTACAAGAGGAAGGTTTTGTTGTAAATTTATAAGTTTTGGTATTTTATTACAAAAACAATTTCCTGGATGGGATAAATCCATCATCCATGATTTGGTATGACAGTAGCTGAGAGTAATCTGCAACACACACCAACCACTACTGATATGTGGAAGATCCTTGCTTAAAATGTGAGAGGCACCCAGCTGCATCAAAATGGCGCACGGAGCTCCATGACGTCGCATGAACCTCCATGACGTCAATTACCGGAAGTGATCGTTTGACCCGGAAGTCCCGTGACCCGGAAGTCCCGTGACCGTAGTAGCCAATAAAGTGCGCCCGAAAGTTTTTCTATCCGAAATCTTTGCTGTGGAGACAAAATGAACGTAAGTAGCTTATATATAAGTTATATCTTTTTAAAGATGGATTTTATAATCGTAGCATATGAGTAGAGGTAAATGGAGTTTCTTTTTCTCGTTTCTCCGCAGAGTTTTTCTCTCTGAATGATTCAAAAGTAAGCTAACCCGGACTTTTGAATGTTTCCTTTTAATCACAAACAAAGGGTTATTTTTCGTAATGCTTTTCAAACTTTATAGGTCAAGTCAGATTATAACTAACAGACACGGGGATATTTAAATAAGTTTAAAATGCAAATACAAATAAATTCTCAGAAACAGAAGTTATTCACGCCAGTACAAAGTATGTATTTTAATGAAATAAAACCTTACCAACTACTCATCTTTTATTTATCAAAACATTTCAAGTTCCGTCGGGCTTCCTCGTTTTAATCTTATGGAGAACTCTCAATGAGAAAGGAGTCCAGGAAGTACAAGAATCATTGATTAAGCTTTAGTAGCTATATCTTAGTCAGATATTGTTTTAACTGATTCAGTTGTCAAATAAAACTTGTTTTTCTTTAACAACTCTATCTTCCTGTTGTTTGTATTCTAACATATATGAGGTTCAAAGTTTTTCTTAACAATGAGCAATCATGTGAACAATATCTTTTTAATGCTTTATGGGATGTATAGGAATGTAATATTACAGCTGAAGCTAGCCCTTAGACAACATAGTTTACCAGAAATTAAAATGGTTTAGCATTCTATGTCATTAATGGATTAAATTAAAATGGTTTAAGACATTTTAGTTCTGTGGATACTGGAGACAGCTGTATTTTGCCCTACTGTATTTTACTTATAGGTAAAACATTATCAATGTACAACCTATCAGATTGTATTACATACCAATGTTTACTGATCTTGTCGTGTTTTGCAGATGCATATCTCGATTGTAAAAGAGGCTGCCTTCCTCCAGTGAAAACTGCTGTTGTCTGGGTTTGGGTGTCCTCTCTGCCCCAGTTTCTTCACATCAAGTGATGATGTGATCAGAGGCACTGATGAACCACACAGAGAACGCAGTGCATTTCCAAGGTATGTTGGTGAAAAGTGTCTGATCAGATCTTATAGTTGAACATGTATCCACAACTTATTCGTTTTGTGTTATTGTGTTGGTGTAAGTCTTTCATATTTTTGTATTAGTTTTTATTTTTTTCCAAACGTCCCAATATTGCAAATTTTTAACATAAATAATTTTTTGTTTACAGAAACCTTAATCTGCAGGTGCAATTTGACCTGTAGAGATACCAGCCACTTCCATTGTCCTTTTTGTGAAAGGACATAATAATATATGTTTGTGTGGTTATTTAAAATGTTTATTCCTATTTCATCAGATCCTTGAGCTACTTAAGAGCATTGAAGAGGTGACGGGTTTGGGAGCCAGGATCAAAAAGGGGGAGATGCTCACTTAGACTTCGTCTTTGATGTGATGCTCCCAGAGGGAAGATTTGATTTGGTCTTTGTGGTCAATATTCTTTTGAAATGGTACAAAACAAACCAGTGCATTCTTTGTTGCCAAAAAAAAAGGCGTGATTGGATCTTTTACGATGTTTTGCAGATCCTGATTACCATCCTCCAGGAGGAAGGACTAACGAGGCTTCGAGCCGAAGTCATGATGTCCAGGGGAGAAGTGTAAATCTGAGGTGTACAATGTGATACTGTGTTTTTTAATGTGGATTAATAAAGTTTATTGCCAAAAAGATTTCTTGTCATATTATCAATATTTGCTGGTGAAGGTTCTCAGTCATCCAGGTCATGATAATCCCAAAAAGGGTTTTAAATAAAGGCAACTGGACTTATTTGGTTCCTTCTTCTTTCTTTCCGTTTCGCTGCTCATCCGAGTAACTTTGTCAATTCTGTCTGTAGCAGAGAGAGAGAATCTTATAAAATGTGCTCATCTTCCTCTGTCTGTGACACACCTTCCTGCCTCCTGAGAAGGTGTTCGCTCCACTGTATTCAACTGGAGACCTGTCGAGTTGTATTGATTAGATGGAAGGCGTGAATTTTCTGGGAATTAAGTTCAGCGCAAACTGATGGGTGCTGGAAAGATGAAATCTGAGTCCTCTGTTTAAAGTTGTTTTTTCACATTTGACATAGATGGCTTCTTTAACTCATCTCTCAAACCATCGGTCTTCTTGTGTATGCCTTTATTTAAAACCCTTTTTGGATTATCAATATTGCTAGTATGATTCTTATAAGGACAAGAAGGACTGGACTGCTGCTGAGTGATCCAAAGTTGTGTTCTCTGATAAAATTAAATTTTGCATTTACTTTGGAAATCAAGGTCCCACACTCTGGAGGAAGAGAGGAGAGTCACAGAGTCCACATTGCTTGAGGTCCTGTGTGATGTTTCCACAGTCAGTGATGGTTTGAGGTGCCATGTCATGATGGATAAAATACATAAAAATTGAAGATAAAAAGAGTAAAGGTAAATAAAAATACATAAAAGATAATATACAAAATTTCACTTTTTGAATAGAATTTTATGAGCAACACCTGTACAAAAAGTTACAGAAACATAAACAGTAGGCTATGGTGGGTCCTGCAATAAAATAATTAGGAAGTGAGTTTACAAAAAAAACTATACATAAAATTTACAAATGTACGTATTGCTGTATTAGCAATAAAAATTACGTGATTGGTTTTTCTACTGTATGCTAAGTATATATTTGATCTAGCTTGAATGCAGAAAAACATCACACAGCTCTTTCCTAGTTTTTGGAACATGTTTGGATACGTTTTCTGCAACTGTCAAATTATTTTGTAAGAAAGACAAGGCGTGACTTTAAGTCACATGAATTGTGCTGTCAGTGATGTAACTTCCGGGAATTTGATGCAGTTTGAACGCACATAAATACATTTACTTGTATTCAAAGCTCTTTCTCTGTTTTAGAATATCTTTGAATAAGTTTTTCGTAACTTTAAATAAAGAATTTTCTAAAAAGAAGGCGGCGTGACTCTAAGTCACGTGACTTCCGGGTAAAAAAAACCCACTTCCGGTAATTGACGTCATGGAGGTTCATGCGACGTCATGGAGCTCCGTGCGCCATTTTGATGCAGCTGGGTACTCTTGTAAAATGTTGGTATTAAAATTGGAGGCAACACTGTTTATAGTTAGCCAAATATCTTATATATTACATCATGTCCAAACTAAAAAACAGTAAACTGTTGAATAGCATCTAATGTATTAAAATGGCCTCTAAATGTAATCAATTTTATACAGATACAGATATTCAGCTTTAGTGTGGTAAAGCTGAGAATAATTAAAAAAAAAAAAAACACATACACTGAGAGCTAACAAATTTTAACTAACATTTTCAATTAACAAATTAACCCAGTAGCTAGGATAGTAATCATTGGTGATGATAAAACGTACTGTGAGGTAAAATACAACCTGAAAATAGCTAACGCTAGCCTAGTCGGTTGACAACAACAACACTGATCAACAAAACAAACACGTCACGAATAAAAACCTGAATTTTTACACAATATGTAAATTAAACAGTGAAAAACATAACGACTTTGAGATAGAATAAATAAATTAAAAGAATTATTAGTATGTGACAGGAAAAAAAAATGTTTACCTCTGCATGCTTCCTGCTTAGGCATTCATTTCCGGTGTTACGTCGATATTTGTCCCCCGTCGAAAACGGTTTCTCCGCCTTTCATCAAGGTGTGTTCTCCCTGCTAAAATGTAAAAACCTTTGGCATACTACAATAATACAAATTTCAGGTCGGACGGTAGTAGCTCATTAGGTAGAGTGGATGTCTATGGAGTGGTTAGGACATACTTCCGTTCTGTAAACAACAGCTGTCAGGTGAACGAAACAGGCGGAAAAGGACATAACAGTGTAGAATTGTGGGAAATGTAGTTGAATTTAATTTTCTGTCATGTCCTCTCATTAGGAAAGACAAAAAAGATTTAATTTTCTGTCATATATCCTCTCATTAGGGAAAAACAAAGAAGACACAAAAAAAATTTAATTTCCTGCCATAAAAATGAGAGGATATGACAGAAAATTAAATCTTATATTTATGGGGGAATAAATATGAGCAGATCTGTCAATCATAACTTCACTGTGCAGTTGTTTTTTCTGGATTTATGTAAAATGCAGCAAGGCCATCCTCAGAACCATGCAGTGGCCTCAGCATAAATAGGCTTTTTTTCATGAGTCTGAAAGCAAAATCTCCAAATTAAAGAACAAGAGATTTGTCTTCAGTTTGTTTTCGCTGGAGGAACCAGAAACCCAGCTACCTTCTTATTAACAGCTCTAAGTGAAAGCTTAGGTGACCTGGGCCTCGTGATGCTGATAACATCCAGACTCCTGTTTTCTCACTGTCTCAAGCTGTCAGTGTGTTCCCATGAAGGCAAAAACATAAACACATAAATACACTGTATGTGCACATAGGCGAACAAGGTGGCAGGATAAGAAAGTTGGTTGTCAGCTCCACTAGTCTTTAAGATCTTCACCATGAGTGTTTTGGAAACATATGCCTGCTCTATCTACAAGACAATCCAGTCATTCATTGTTCATATGCAACATTATAGAACCAGATCTTTTCATGCAGCTTAAACCATTTGCATACAGTCACGTGGGAGTGAAAAGCATGTTTTATCAAAAGAAAGGTGATTTATTAAAGTTTGAAAAACATTTGCACAAGTGTAATATGGCATTGCATAAACAGTAAAGGTTTCAAATGATTTCTTAATCCTCACCAAAAAGGAAGGGCTAAAAGAAAATGTAACTTTTTGAATTTATTTTAATCTAAGAATGTCTAATATCAAACTATTGCTTTGATACAGCTTGGTGACGAACAAACCCCAGTGCTTCTGACAGGTTTTCAGCTCCCTGTTTGATCTCCTACAGATAGTTTTCTGACACCCACATGTATAAATATGCAGTGGGTTGGATGGGGGTGAATTCTTGTGAGTGAACTATATACAGAGAAATTGGTGGATGCGGTGCTGCTTATGTAATACATGATGTAGAAGTTGTTAAAAAAACAAACGAGAAATGTCAGACTCAGCATCTTAGCAGCTTGCCTCATCCTTACACACAAAGCTCGTATAATCACTTTTTTAGCAACTCAAAATGAAACAAATCAGAAAACTAAAAATATCTGTAAACATTCAGTTATTTGAACACTGAAGTTGTATATATATCTAAAAAGAATCTCCAATTTACTCTATTATAATCAGCCACTGGAATATGCTAACAAAAAACAAGGATGCAGACAGATCTGTAGAAGTACACTCCCCCCACCTCTAAAAAACAAAAACAATGCTGCCATTTTTTCACAAAAACCAACAGAGTTTGGTTAAGAATTGTGTTTCAGGTAGTGCTTTAAGGTTGGTAACTGTCGTTCCCTTTGGGATATCCTCTTCACTCCTTTCTCTGTTAAATCACCTCCTCCTCCATTCACATGCTCTATAAATCCATCTTCTTCCTCCTCTTTTTCTTTGTTAGAATCAATCTGTGACTTCCTGTTTGTCTGCTTCCCTCTAAGTGCCAAACATGAACAAGGAGAGAGGTAAAGGGCTATAAATAATAATTTACTGTGAAGAATTCCTACAGTAGAAATAAATCTTGGATACTACAGTAATTTTTTCATCAACAGAGATATGAGGCACAAACCTAATGTGTTTGCTCCCTGGTGCCCTCTGTTGCTGATTGGAATATTGTCTTTTCTGGGTCTCATGGGTAGAGGACAGCTGTGGGATGGGACAATTAGGAAGTGTAGATTAGAACCAGGAGCAGGTTTACTTTGCACACACACACAAGGAATTTGACTCCAGTCTCACTTATACTCTTGTACTACTTAACCACAAACATGCATGCACACTTTTTCACAACGATAAATTACTAGATATTATAAACATTGGCATATTCATATTTTTTACAGCATGCTGAAAAAAGTCAAACAGAAAAGCTTGTTTCTAAACAGTTGAGACAGTATAGTTCAGTTTTAGCTCTGCAGAAATTTTGTTCTGTCACAAAACAAGTCAGAAAGTTTAAGACTCTTGTTTTATAACAGCAGCATGAATGAGAACTCACACCCAGGCCTGCAGAAGAGTCAGTGTGTGGTCTTTACACTGTTCTATCACTTTCATAGGACTCAGCAGCATAATAAAACTGTTCAGTGATTGGAGTATGAAGTCATCCTTCATCACTTACCTTAGCTATTTCTGTAAGATATGCTCGCCTTTCATCATTGGTTTTAAGGAACGCCTGATAAGAGAAAGAAATAGAAAATTACATTCTCACATGCTCCCTTTTTATTTATCGAATTCACCCTGCCACATTACATAGTTCACAAATGCAATGACTGGTATTTGTCTGGTGTGTATTCAAGGTGTCTTCAACAGTAATTCAGCAAGAGACTATAGGGGTTACAGAAAAACCCTTATTTAACTAATGTCAGTCTGTTAAACAGAACAAAACCACACAGAACCAGGTCATTAAGCTGCAAGTTGAAGTCATGCAGAACAATGATTAGGAATCAGTTTTGCATCAACCAACAAATGCAAAACAAAACCGCTAATCTTTTATAATCCATGGTTAATGGTGATATTTTTTTTGTGATTATCATTCCGTGGGATATAAAAAAAAGCTGTTTGTCTAACACACAGTAAAACAAAAACCCCAGACATTGTGACCTTTATCATTTTTCCTCTCAAAATCCATCTCTCTGCCACCAAAAAAAAAAAAAAAAGAAGTCAGGACTCAAACCTTTCCCTCCTGCTCAATTTGAAGGCGACAGTCCATCAGCCGACTCTGGAGGTCAGTCTTGTCTTTGGTCAGGAGCTTTAGATGTTGTTTAAGCTTTTCCTGTGGCAAATCATTGCTATTATTTACACAGCTCCATGTAGGGGTGTCATTCTGCTGAAGACTAATTAAAAGGCAGTTTAACAACACTGCAACAAGGATCAACTAATAAGAGGATGCTATAAGCAGGAGTAGAGAAACAGATTTAACTCATAAATTATTCACTGAGCACATAAAGACATTATTGCTCAGACATGTTAAGGTTATGTGAACTTAACACAGAACAATAAAACCAGGTTAAAAGTCTACTCCTAGTTTTTGTGTGATGTAATGATAATCTATAAGCCTGTCACACTGCACACATCCTGAAGTCACGAATCACGATACACTAATCTGTTAGCTCTGCCTTCAGGCACACACTCATAGATGTTTAGACTTGATGTATTGTGCAACCCTTCAGGACTGTGTGTGTGTTTAAGCATTATAATTAGTGTGTATTTCTCTCCCATGGCTGATAATCCCATCATTAGAGTTCTGTAAACTGGCAGCACAGTCCTTTCAGTCATTCTGTTTCTCTAGCGCTCTCTGCTGGCGTTTAGTTTTATCTTCGCTGTCATCCTTCAAATTGTTTCACAAAACAACACCAATGCAACTAAATCAAAGCAAACATTAAAAACCTTTGTAAAATACTCACTACAGCCCAGTCATCATATGCTCGGATGAAAGCCAGTGGGTCTGGAAAAAACAAGAGGAACTGTGAGCGCCAGGATCTGTTTGTGAAGAGTTTAAAACAAACAAAAAACCAAAACATGGTTACTATATTTAACTTTTCCCTTTAGATTTTTTACTCTTAGACAAAAGTAACGCTCTCAGTTTAGCAGCAGATTTATTAACTTAAAAAAGAAGCTTATACAGATGTTGACCTTTCAACTTAGGCTTCCTGTGTGTTTTAATTACTTGGCCATTTTTCATAATGTGGCAGCAAATTTGAGTTCTAAGTATTTGTCTCCCTTAAATTCAAAAAGACACGCACACCTATTGTTAACGAAGACACCACACCAATACACATTCACCACGCTTGTCTGGCTTGTGATCTTTAATGTATTGAAAACTAGAAAATTTATGGATAATGTGCAAAAATCTTTGCTACTTTTGTTTTTTTTACACATGCACTTAAAAATGAATGATTGTTGTCACTAGAGATGGACTCACTGAAGAACTAGACATTTTGAAGAGCGGTGTCTGTGTTTATAAGAGACAGGACTACTGCAGTACATTGTTTGCAGAATTCTGCGAATGCTGGTCCTGACTCTTCATCTGTTTGTTCTAATGCTTTTGCGTTTCCTTTTTAAATATATGGTAAGATGCAACTGCAATATCAAAAGCAAATGTAAATCAACATACAAGGAAGCTGTTATAATGTACACACGTTCTGAAGATTAGTCTCCGTTTTATACACATTTTCCAAACACCTTTCTGTGAAACAAACATGAGTTTTAATGCAAATAAACATGATTTCACCATTCACTCAGTTCAGGATGAATCCTCCGATCACCTCATTATTCAGATCTTAACTTTCAGGCTGAAGTTCTATAAACATGTCACTGGGAGATGAGGAGTTCCTAATGGAATAAAGATTTTTCTATTTGTGCCTTTTGTTCGATTGTTTTTTTCAAACTTGTAAATGGCATTTGGGTCACTTTTATAGCTCTAATCCTTCAGGTCAAATCCTCCAATATCACCCAAATACCACAGCCTCTATACAAATGTGCTCAGAAATAAAGATGACGGTGAGCTTACCAATAGGGTTTCCTCTGATGTCCTCCAGCTTATCCTGAATGAGTGAAATCTGTCTCTCCAGCTGTCCATTTAGCTCTGCTTGTGTCTCATACCTCGTCTTCCATTCATTCCCTGATACCAGTTAGTATGTAAATAACATTAAAGTGACACAAACCATACATAAGTAACACTATTCTTATTCACCTTCCCCATCAACGCTGTGTAGTCTATCTTGTAGTTCACAAGTAGTTCTCCTCAGGTCAGACACCGATTCTTCAAGCATTTCTCTAAAACCAGAAGATGTCACATGCTTCTCTTCAAAAAGGCATGAATGTCCTAAAAGCTTTGTAAGAAAATAAAGATATAAATAAAAATAAAGAGCTGAAAAATCTCACTTCATTTCGCCCTCTTCTTCGAGTTCAGTCTGCAGACGCGCCAAATTGCATGCACTGTAGTCCGAGTCAGCCATTTTTAAGGAAAATTTACTGGAAGGAAGTTTGTTGATTCTGAGGTTTCCATGGAGATCAATTGTTTCCGGTTACGTCACAAGAAGTAAATAAAAGATCTAACATCAATACAATCTGTTGAGCAGATTTAGTGGAAGGTTTGCTTTTCTTTTAAATAATAGCATATCCTTAGCTAAAAGAGAGCTAATTTAGTTCTATTTTTAAATAGTTTGCAAAAATGGGAAGCTTTCTAGCTTGAAGGACAAAAGCAACAAGATTTGGTTACAAAGTTTATACAAGAAACATAAATGGACATCAAATAACTTCAGACTTGACACAATTATCTGCATTTTTATTAAGTAAATGTTAATGTTTTTCATTACATCTTTAATAGATTCATTCTATTTTTGCTATATACAAAAAGGGGAGTCTGACTGGGATCAAATCAAAGCATTTACATCCTGCATAAATCTATTCTCTCCTCTTTTCCTGTTTTTTTGCACATCCTGCCTCTCATCCGGCGTTGGTTATCCATCTTTTCGTATCTTCTTCTCTTGGGTTGCTGCCAGCTCTCCATCGGGACTGTTTGCAGTGTCTTTGGCCGTCTTCTTGTCAGCAGCATTCAGAAAGGCTTGGACGCACAGATTGTCTAAATTGTATGCAGCCACACCAAGGTTGCCCACTGATGTGAGAGCAGTGTTTGTGGCTTGGCCTGCATCATCGCCATACCTTTCGCCACAAATAATTTGGTGGAGTCAAAGGGAAAAGAAGAGTGGTGTGGTGGGACAAATGTCAAAACACAAGAAAGTTTAACAAATACAGTTAAATCTCATCGGTTTTCTTTATTAGAAACTAATTGTATTAAAATTCTATAAATAGTAGGAAAGAAATGAGCATCACCCACCCAACACAAGCTGGCACACTACAGCAGACGCTTATTGTTTCTACACTGAAGTATGTTTGCACAGCATCAGCCACTATGTTTGTTCAGAAAAAGATTCAAGTGTTAGTCACACACTGTAGCTGTGCAAACAAAGAAAAGTATAATAATACACTTCAGGTTGCATCTTAAGGCATACAGTATGTACAAAGCATGCAAGTTAATATGAATAAGGCTGAAAAGGTACGTTTACTGAAGATGGCATCAGCTGTTTATGCTAGGATTGTGTTAATTTCTAACCTGTTCTGGGTTAGTAACAGTGTGCACAAAACAGGGTTAAGCAGGATGAGTAGTTAGTTCACAAATTTGCCTTTTTCTCCCCCGTGAAGTCACATCTTGTTGGATATGTTTATAAGATTCTCTATGCCCCTAAATCTGAAAAGAAAACAGCAGTGAAAGCAGGTCAGAGCACCAAAATACCAAGAAGAGAAGGAAACAGTGGGCAAGCAAAGTTGAGAAGTTAAATTCAGAGACTGAGAAGAGACGAGGTATAAAACGATCAACTCAAAGTTTAAAGTTGTGAATTAATATAAATAAAAACAAACTTACTTGTACTTGACTGTTGTGACCGTCTCAGATGCAACACTTTTGCAGACGTGCTTTGCCCCAGTTTCCAGACTCGACCAGACAGTGGATAAACCTAAATACAAATTAAATCTATTTTTAAAGTCCTCTTAATCGTAAGCCAAACATTCCAAAGACAACATTTATCTCTAGAGAGTACGTATTTGTTTAACCTAAAAGTTTTTGATTTTATAAGAATTTAGTTCGATTTAACTAACTTTTAGCTCTTTTCTTAAAATGTTGTAAATACCTTTTATGCTGCTGACTGCTACAAGCTTGGCTACATCAAGGTTGGACGCGCGGCCATCTTGGCTCTTCTTTAAAGACTCTGGGACTAGTTTGCCACCGTGTTTCTTTACATGAGGTCCCACCTTGTCTACGACATGTCCTGCAATCATGCTCATCCCGTTGACTAAAGATAAACAAAATGACAGCAAAACAGACTTAATTACATCCCTTTTCATGCAAAGACTAAGACAGAATGCACTTTAACATGAAGTGTGGATGTTATTTAAAGAATTGCATGAAGTTAAATCAAAATGCAACTATTTTCTTTCCCGTATTGTTGGACGCTCTTACCTAAAAACTGGCTGACTCGAACAGCGCCCCCAGTGGCCTGTTTAGCCACATTCAAACCTTTGGTGACGTGAGGGCTGACCTCTGATGGGGTCTCCTCAGGTGTGATGCGGTCCCGGATCTTGGCTGCTCCCTGCTGAACGGCCTTCCCAGTGGCCTCTGCTCCTTTAGCAAATGACTCACTTAACTTCGTAGCTCCTGGAGAGACCCATTAGTGTTTATTGTTGTTGTCTCAAACTAATCATTACACTCATTTGTGCAACTAGTTGATAAACATTTTTCCTGCATCACTGAATCTTGTTCAGTGATAAACAGCATCATCTAGTGGATAATTTGGAGAACATTTATCTGTAAACCTACCAATGTTTCTTTATTATGTCCTCTCCTAAAGCTACTTTTTATTTTTTCTTCTTTTGGTTATTTGCTTCTGTGCATCACTTTGTGCTGTTCTGAATCTGAAAAGCTTTAAATAAACAAAGCTGACTGACAGCTTTTTGACAAATTCACCTGACAAGATTCCTTTAGACATCTTCTCACTCCAACCAGGAAACTGCAGTTCTTTTTCCTTCTCTGCCGCTGGTGCATTTTGCTCATTCGGGGGCCCAAGCGGGACTTTTGTAGTCAAGTTCACCACTTCTACTCCTGTGCCATCTGGGTCCTGTAAAAAAAAAAAAAAAATCCACTAAAGTTACATTTTATTTGTAAGCATAAGAGGAAAACAACACACCCTTAAAAATATGTTCACGAACAACCAAACATACTACAGCCAGCGCAAACTGGTTTTTCTCACAACTACAACAACCGTTTGGTCTTCCTGTCCAGTTTAAAGAAACAACTGAGATATAGGTCACGTCCTTCCTAAAAGCATGTTTTTCCAGCACCAAACTAATAGATTGTTTTAAGTACGCATGCAGGATTTTTTTCCAAACATTTTGACCCACAATCCTTTGTTTATATCACAGATTGCAGAAAAACTATTTCTTGTTAGAATTAATATGTTTTAAGTCAGTTAAGGATGGACAGAGAGTGGTTTTAAAGTAGGAACACAATTTAATTTGCTCTCTAAAATGTAGTAAATTCAAAATATATTGTTATTAATGATATTGTTTCACAATCTTTGTCAGGTTGTGAACTTAGATACAGGATTCTACAAGTATAGAGCGAAATTTGACTACTTTGCACAAAACGTGTTTTCTCAAGCCACATGTATGTTCACGTTTTCTGAGTAAAGACTGACCTGGATCCTGAAATCAGCTAATTGCATCAGGAGGTCCTGAAACATCTCCCGGTCAGCAGCAGGCAGTTCAGAGGACAGCACTAACCCCACGTAGGACCCAGGTGTCTCTGACATGCAGTCAGTCAGCATGAAGATCCCAGAGTTAGCCAGCAGCACTGGAGTGTCTTCTGTCAGTGGATGGATCCAGTCACACACCTGGAAAAGTAAGAAATCAAAACTAAAATAAGCCAGGGAGGTTCTCTGGATTATTCATTCAACTAAATTAAATACATTTCCCTTTTTTCAGTCACCATATTCAAAGCTGAATGTTAAGATTTGAGCTGCATGCAAAGGAATTCTATTAAAAAGCAACAAAGTAAGAAGTGGATTATTGTCAGTAGGTTTGTTACTATTACAGCTGAAATTGTGGTTCTAGTTAGCAAACCTGGCAGGAGTCAATACCATAAAAAATATATAACTTTTTTTCAAGCAGGCTGGAATCTTATGAACCTTTTTAAAATGATGTGTAAAAAATATTCTGATTTTCTGTCTATTTTTTTTTAATCCCATTAGTAAATTTTAAATTGTTTGTCTGACAAAAACATAGTTGATTTTCCTGAAAGAAAGGAGGACATTATAAACGATCTAACAGACACTTTCTGCTTTTCAAGTTCCTATAAAGAAAAAAATAAACAAAATAAACAGATCTGAAACATCAACAGATGGTTTTCTGGCCACAGTAACATTTTTATATTTATTAATAGTTTAATAATAATAATAATGAACAACAATTAACTGATGAATATTTATGCTAACCACTGAAGAAAGTGGAACATTTTCTGAAAGTTTCATGGCGATATTTAAAATAAACTATAAAAATGATGCAGATTTTTGGCTTTGGGTCAGAGTTTCACATGTTTCTAAGCCAGCTGTGACTTCCCTAACTGTCCACCTATGTGTGATCTTGGTAAAACTGTTAAATAGAGTGTTTTGACATACAAAGCACTTTGTCTTGTTCTATTTGACCTCCTTGTGGTAAATATCAGTTATATAAAACCGACATGGTGCTATCTGTATGCCACCTGAATGATTGACCCCTGTGAGGACGCAGGACCGCGACTGGCAGCACAACAGAATCGCAAAGTCATCTGTTAATGGGGGCCATTGTCTTACTGGGAAACAAAGAAGCACCAGAATACAGGACTGGGCTGCTAGGAAGCACAGTCATGAGTTGCAGCGCAGACAAAAGCATAATGGATGCTTTGTAGAGTTACCACAGCAGGGTGAATCAATACTGATCCAAAATATTTAAAAATTCCTCAATCTGATTATTTATTAATTTAAATCTACAATTAGTTGAAACAATTAGCCAATTGTTCAAACAGGTACAAATATATATTTATACATAAAAAAAATCCTCATTATTTTTTAATAAACAATCCAATGGTCACACTATCTTTTGTGAGACAAATACTAACTTGACGACTCATATTTAGCTATGAAAAACTTTCAGAATGACAATGTGGTTTTTCTTGAAGTCACACCTACTTACGTCTAAGGCCTGCACTCAGAAAACAAAACATCTCCAACGTGTGAATGCTTTTACATACTTGTAAAAAAGTTGAGGGTTTCCCAGCCCTGGTTCTGGTGTCCTGACTGTCCATTGTGACGATCCGAAGGGAGCCTGGATAAGACAGAGAGCTGACCTGTCCATTTGGTTCCACAAAAAATATCTGCACCCCAGAAGGGATAGAAAGCAGCTCCTTCCCATTTCTCCCTGCTCCTCTGGCCCTTCCTGGCCAGAAGCTGCCTCCAGCGGCATCATAAGCCAGGCAGCGGTGCCCCTCTGTGGGTTTAGGTGTGTACGCTGGAGGCAGGTCTCCTGGATTATCCATTGTGACGGTGTCCAGAGCAGCTGCGCGGAGTGTGTGTGTTTTTGGGACAGCAGAGGATGCAGCACTGCTGGGGGCTGTGTTGGGGGGTGGTGATGTAGCTGGTATGGAGGGGTACAGATGGTGGAGGGAGCTGTTGGGAGGCTGATTAGTCAAGTTTGGATAAAGATTAGGAGACAGATCAATCAAAGGGAACTCATTTGTGTTTTCTGGTAACTTTTCAAGATCAGAGAGGTGAGCATTAACAGTCTTCATCATTTTGGCCATCTTCTGCTGAAGCTGCATGGCTTTGTCCCAGTGTTCTCTCTGGGGTCTACAATGGAGAGCCCAAGTGGGAAGCTCCAGGCCCTGGGTAAGATGCTTACGCCCCTTCCTGTAAGCGGCCAGGGCCTCTTGTTTTCTGTTGGCCTCTTCAGCCGCCAGGCCTCGATCCAGGCACTGAAGAGCCAAATCATACTGGTCCTTAATGAGCAGCAGCTCAGCAGGTTCAGCCATACTGAGGGCTAGAAAAGAAAGTCATGCTTTATTCATACTTACAACAAATGTTAAAAACTAATTCCTCAAAATTAAAATAAAAAGGCAAAATCTGAGGTTATAACTTTAAAAACCTGTAAGTGAGACAAACAGCTTACCTGTCAACAAACCAAAAGTTAAAGTAGTTGGAGGCTCAAACGAAACCTGATGGCATTACGACGAGTGAGAAAAAATCTCAGACATGCACTTGTTCCTCTCAGCTGACGGAGAAATGTTAAAGGCTGGACAACAGAGCAAGTTTACCCAGAACAACAGGCCCGGTGGGAATTCCTGTTCAAGTCTATTTATAGTTAAAAGACGTCGTTTAAGCTTTAAGGACAAAAATAAACAATTATGTTACCTTCGCTGTAGCACGATAATGTCAGAAAAATATATCAACAATTGTTATTTAGTTTGCTTTTGTTGTTCTGTCCTCCAAAATAAGTAAAATAACCAAACGAAATTAGACGCAAAAGCGTCAATAACGTAAGACCGGAACAACGACACGGCTTCCGGCAAAACAACTTTCAAAATAAAACCCATGAGCTAAAAACTTGAGCAAAGTTCAAAGAATGAGTCTTTGACGAGTTCATGGAGTTATTTTAGCTTAAACAAAAGAAGTAAACTCGCCACTTTGAAGAGTTTAAAGGTTTGTGTTAAAAAAAAGACAAGTTGCTTATTTTAAGTCAGGAAAATGATTCAAGAATAGCAGGGACCATGCCACAATAAGATGAGTTTACAGGTTTATTCAGAGTTAAGGGAGAGAGGATGAGAGATTTGGTTGATCCGATGTATCCTTTGGGGAGTCTCGTGATCAGAGACTAGAAAGGAAGTGACTCAACATGGGGCTATGGTCTCGGTATTGTTACAAGTTTCTTATGAAATGATGAGAGACAGTCTTAAAAGCCTTTTAACAAGCTTTATGACATATTATAATACAGAGCATTACACCACAGACATGTCTGAAGGTATCCCCACTAGTGACAACACTCAGCCTGCCTTTATATTGTGCATTACTCCACTCCCTTCTCCATGAATCAACCCCTGACACATCACTGAACTGACCCAGTTATCTTTGTTCACCATAAAGACAGTGGATTGGTCATCTGCTTCATCATCAACAATACCAACAGGAGATGGGATCAGCTGCTTATCAGCTACTCATGAACACAGGAGATTGAATTAGGCAGCTTGACCCTCACCCCAAGGTGTGTGGTCAGATGACGTCACATTCTAGCACATAAACAGGACAATAACAGGTTTAGTCTGTTATTTATATAATCAACTGAACACATCTTATTGAGAATAAGAGATCATAATCAGCTTATAACCACCCTGGATGAACAAAAAACACTGAATAAAGCATAGCAACAGAAATGAATGAAAAAGAGTACTGGTGCTTAAAAAAGAGCAGCATAAACATTTAATGAACAATTTTTGTTCTCAAAACAACAGTTTGTTAAGAAGTTCTGTTGAAATGACAGTAAAGTGCAATCAGTCAACTCTTGTAACACACTGATAACCAGTCAATAATAAGTATTTTTTCCAGTGCATTCAGGAAATCATGATGCTAATAAACAGATGCATTTTTATTTAAGAAAGGTTATAAATACAGAACGTTTACACGAGGCTCACAAAAACTTCCAACCACAGAAATGATTTTTAATTAAATCACTTTAAAATGCTTTATGGAGTTTATGACAGTTTTACTTCATGTTGCAAAAAAAGTATTAAAATGGGATTCTGAATTACTCTGCTTGAAACCTGACATTTCTGTGCTCACATAGGAAGAATTGAAAGCATGATTGGGGTAAATTCTGTACCGTATTTAGCCTTTAAAAGGCCATGCAGTGAAGCAAGAGGGAAAAAAGTCAAGCTCAAAGACATTTTATTGTTTTTACTCCAGTAAAACCTGTTGCTCGCCTCGTAAATAAACTTGTCGAACATAATAAAAACAAAAATGACGCCAAAAAAAGATAAATTTTTCACACATCTTAGAAAATGCCCTTATGGACACTTTAAATCATAGAATGTCTCAAGTGTAATGAATTTAATTATTTTGGAAAAGCATAAAACAAACGTATGTAGGGTTAAAAAACACATCTAAAATAACACGAGTGACGTAAATGATGCCTGTGTGATGTGCTGTTGGTTTTGTTGTGGGTGTGCTGTAACTATTGCTCTGACAGGAGGATCATGAACGGTGGAGCAGTGGGAGAGGCAAAACATCCGGTGGAGCGATCCCTGAAACACAACAATACCTGCAGGAGAGACAAAAGTCATGCCCATTCAAACATGTAAACACTGAGTGCTAAATGCATTAAAACTAAGTTAAGTTTGACGTGAAACTGTCTAAATGTGGGTAAAGAAAACCCAACAGTGTGTGTGTCTGAGCTTTGTACCTGTCCCTGATGGCCTGCTGAGGCCGGCACTGTGCACTGATGTAAAGTTTGTGAAGATTATTCAGGCAGGGCAGAATTTCAGCCAAGGTATACCCAGTAAAGGAAACCAAAGAATCAGGCTAAAATAGAAAAAGAAATAGTTGATCTTATTTATAATAATAATTTCATAAAACTCTGCATCCAGTAACAATCTGGACAAACCCACCCAGAGAGACTTGTTCGTCGTGTAGGTGGCTAAGCAGTAGGCTCCAGCTGCTAATACAGAAGGGACGAACTGCAAAAACGGATCTATTTCCATCAGGCTCAGCTCGGCTATGTACTAGGATCAGAAAACTACATGAATGAAATGATCCAGGGAAGAAGAAATCTTTCCACAAAAGTGAGTGATTACCAGGGCGAGGTTCTCCGTCTTTGAGCAGACAGAGTGGACGGACATGAAAAGTCGAAGGAACTGGTTGGCTGTCGGAGCTGCCACTCTGAACCCCAGCACATCGAGAAAAACGTTCTCCATCCAAATGAGCCGTTTCTTGGTGTAGGTGCTGTCTGTGATGTACACAAACTCATTCAGCTTAGGAGGGTAGATCTCCTCAAATTTCCTACAAAATAAATGCAGGAAAAATACTGAAATCATTGGGGGGGGGGAGGTTGATTCAGGTCAGCATTAGATACCTGCAGACAGAGTTTCTTACGCTGCAACCAGTAGAGCTGCTGTACCAACCAACTGCAGCTTGCTCCGTCTGATAAAAGATGTGCGGGACAGAAAACGGTCCAAGTAGTTGACAGCGAGGTGCAGAGTTTCTGAACAGAGTTTGAATTCCTGGACAGCCTCGGCCAGCCAGTCCACCAGAGTGACCCGCATGTTGCTGGAGATCTCTGGGTGTCTCTCCAAGTAGCCTGGCCTTGCCCTGAATCTCTTCTGGATTTTCAACCAAAGCAACATGAGTGAGCAAGAAAACACGACAGAATGATGAATTTGGTTCCAAAACAGAACCTCACCTCACTCTCCCTCAAGTTTCGGTGAATATCTTCTGCGTAATCGGCAAAGAACTTCTCTCTAGACACCGATGAATCGTCCAGATCGTGCACTGAAACATCCTGACACGAGCCTGTCAGAGTAGACGTGAGCAAGTAAAGAGCTTTAGAGAAAAGAGTTTTAAAAGATGCTTTCCTGTGTAGACCAAACTCACTTGAACTAATTTCCAGGAGGAGCCTCATGTGTTCATCGTGTAGAGGATCAGATTCAGCACCACGCTCGTCTGATTTCATTTCCTGACCAGAGGCTGCAAGAACAACCTCAGAAGCCTCCTCAACATAAACATCACAGCTGGAACTGGAGGTACAGCCGAAACAGTAGAGCTGTGAGCCGTCTGAAACCAAGCTGGAAAACTGGCTTCCCTAAAGAGGAAGACCAGGAAGTGAGATTATTAATAGAAAAATGAAGTAACATTTGAAAATCATTAATGTCAAAGCCTGCCTGGCTCATGGATCGGCTACGCAGCTCGTTCTCTGACAAAACACCAAGCACTGTCCGCTGTTTGGTCCTCTGGGGCTGGAATGAGTCAGCTTTGGTTGAAGGTGGAATATTTTCTTTGCAGACAGGACTGCCACAATGGGAATTTGTACTAAAATTCATCTTTAAACCAGTACCAGTAAATACTGGGGAGGAAACAAGAAATGTGATAAGTATTACGTTGTGCCTAATTTGCAAATTATTCACATTTAATTAAAAACAACAAAAGACATTGTCGATTCTCATTTTGCTATATATACTTAAAGCCTAGCTTGATAAATGATGGGTTGTTTGTGTTTGAAATCAGAAGCCTGTTTTGGGATGTTAAATGCACTAATTTGGAAAACATTAATACACAAATCATAAAAGAAAAATATGAAGTGGAAGTGCCTGTTTTCAGTTTAGAAACATAAAACATCCATGACACAGTATAAATCTTTCATTTGAACTTTGGAGGCAAATAGACATTTTACTAATATTTAAAGCACAATAAATGAAATGTATCATAAAGTTACCACCCTCTGAAAAACAAAAATATACACAAGAACTTAACATTAATGTCCCGTTGACTGAGACCCTAAAACAAAGGAAACAACTCTACCTGTCATCTAAGCTCAAGTTCTTAGAAACAAACACATTACCATGGTTACAGTCATTTATACCAGAGTTTTATAGCTTTAACATAGCTACAGTTTAAAACTAATCATCTTTAGACTAAAACCAAAGGTTTTGTCAGCTTACAGTGATAATAATGTGTGTAGATGCTTCACAGTAAGCTCACCATGCTCGCTATCAGCGCCGGCAGGCAGCAGGGCAGAAACGTTCGCAGTAAACCGAGCGGACCCTGTCTAAACAGGTGTCAGTTTAGTAAACAGCGACCTCTTGTGACTCCTGACCGACTTACACCAGATTCGTAGTAATAATATAACCGGTGTTTCTCAACTTTCCTGGGTAATTTGTTTTATCTGCTGTTTCCTCCCACGGCGAGTTGTCCAATCAGGTGACAGAGCGCGAGCGCCGGCCGGGCACGTCACTGCGTCTGGAAGTTCTTAAAGCTTCTATGTTAATGAGGGAAAAACAAAACATTTATCAGGCTTTTTACACAACAACCAATTAAAATGTGTTCCCTTCATTATATAAATAATATAATTTGTATTTAAATATTTATTACTATGCGATTCAAGGTTGTTAAGAGATGTGGAAGCTGCCGCTGGATATTTGCTCATGCATGAACAATAAACATTACAATTAAACTACTATTCCGTTACTAGTCTTAGTAGATGGAGCATTCGGATTAGTAACCTGCCATATCCAGTGTGTCTACTGCCCTCTGGTGGAGGATGGTGGAAAGTGCCAGTCTTATTTGTTTATTACTGTTATTATTTTTAAAAACTGACTGGTTTTATTAATAGGCAAAAATAGTTTAGTTTTTTAAATTAAATATTTGAATTATTAATTTTATAATTCTGGTTTTATACAAGTTATTCTTGTATGCAAATATTCTGCATTTGTTGCACTTTTATCTATACATGACTGACATCTCACTGAGATTTGTTTCAGTTCAACACACATATTTAAAATGATATGAATATAAAGGCATGACTGACTGTTTTCATAGGGGGGGTTAATGTTTTTCACATTATTTCAGCCAGACCCTTCAACAACCTCCCAAACAAAAACATATTTATGATGTCATTTTTGATTCAATAAAAATATCCATACAGATGATTAAAAGCTGATATTGTCTCACTTTTTTAAGTGTCACAGAATAGAACATTTAAAAAATGATGACGTCTGTCTTTATAATAGAATGATTAAATGCAAACAGATTATCTTCCCATCTGTTTTGCACATCTAGAGCACAGGCCCCGTTTGTTTTCATCACTGGGAAAAGGACTTAAGATTCCTATCAGATATTTGTTATTAAAGAGGTGCTAATGCTTCTTTATCTACTCTCCTTAAGTTTATGCCTCACCACAGTTACTTATTCCATTAATTATGATACAAAATGAGGGAAAACAAACATAATCTCTGGCATTTTTGTTCTCTGGAGTTAAATATGTTTTCATATTGTTCTGTTTTATATTGAATTAAACTTTATTTTAAATAGATTTCCTAATGCAACACTGGAATGGATATTAATCTCATGCATGTAAGAGCTAAAGTGTGCTCTATGAGGGCTGCATGTTCCACGTTGTCCACCAGGCAGCAGTCTTTCTTTACGGTCATGTTCCAAAACCACCAAAGATTACAGGGATTTTATTAAGACTGTAACAAACCACATGACACTCTGACCCTCTAAAAGTAATTCTACTAATTATCCCAGAGTCTTTATTCTCTTAGGAACAAAGATGGTGCAAGGCGGTGAAATATTCCCCTGAATTAAAAACCAAAGGGAAATGTTTCTGTCTGGCTGCAGGCGGGTGTTTTGGCTGCCTTTGGGAAATATTAATTACTGATGTAGCTGCAATTATTACATGGCGAGAGCTACATAGAAGCGGAAGAGAGGGCAAGGAGGGTATACTGAAGTCTTGTCATGGTGAGGCTGAGCAGCTCCAGTGGAGCAGCTGTGGATTAAGGATTCCAATTTGCAACCTTTTGGACAGAAGACGGCTTCTTGAACCTTCAGCCAACCATTACTCCTAATGCTTTTCTGACAGCTGGGTTTGATGGGAGGCTTTCACTTTTCCTGCTCTTTATCCACCATGTGTTTCCTGCTATTATGACACCAAGAGGATCTTGTTTATTTCTGACATGCTGGTCGAGTGTTTAAAATTTGAAGAAAAAAAAAAGGGTGTAAAGTGATGTTAAAGAAAATTATTTTCCTAGAAGAGTTTAAAAAACCAACCAATAACACAGAGATGAGCTATTATAAATCAATATATTTGTATGTGATATATCTATTTGTAAGAGGTCTGCCTCTTTAATTAATTTGTATTTTCCTCAAAAGAAACTATAAAGAATACAAGAAGTATGCTAACAATAAAGAGAAGAAATTAAAAACAATACTAAAAAAGGAACTTGTGGAGTGGAATTAATTACATTAAAAGGAAAATGCCAGGAACTTAGAGAAAAATGATTTCCTGACAGAGAAGATGCACCGGAATTTAATTCAAGTAGAGACTTTATGAAACATCCTCACCTTTCCTGCAGCTGGGGGATACAGGGACCTGCTGGGGCTGTTTTCTCCCACCAAAACAAAATCGATACAGCCGAGATGAGGAAGTGCACCAACACACACACACAGATGGGAAGCTTCTCAGTAAACACACACATTTCTACCTTCCTCGGTCTCACACTTTTATTTATCTCATAAACAGACTGTGCAGCATTGAGCTGAAGCCATTTCATTAGTGTGATGTACTGCAGCTGACAGACCAGATGTTTGAGCATCACTTGTAAAATACAGAGTCACCAGCTGGAGCTGAAGATGGACACCACACCCTGAACTAAGTGATGATAAAGGATTAGATCAAATAGTTTGCTGATAAAAATCTGAGGCTGTTTCAAATGTATTTACTTTACTCTTAAGAGAGGAGGCTTGAATTTCTTAGGCCTCACTGTTGATCTGAGCTGGAGTTTGACTCAGCTCTAAGACTCAGACCTGCAGGAGCAGAAGACACGAGGTAGCACTCGAGGCAGAACCTTAAAAACTCATTTTTGATTCTGGACAGAATCGTATGTTCTCCGTGTTTTAAGCCAATCATGAGCCTGAAAAGTTACCTTAAGAGGCTCCGAACAGATGCTGAAACTCCTCAGAATAAAACTTTATGATGAAACTCATAAATCAGTTATTAATTCACTGAAGTTAATATAAAACATGGCTTCATTTATGTCTCAATGGAAACGTATTTATCAGTTGTAAGTCCCTTTGGATAAAAGCATCTGATAAATAATCAAATTACACAGTTGTACAAACAATCTCTGTAAATCATAGTGAAACAACCTGTAACCCAAATAACCAAGCTGTACAGTAAACCATCATTTAAACAACAAATAGGGACTTATTCCCATCAAACAGCAGGATTTTAGGAACAAACATTTCGAGCCACACCCTAAGACATGTATCAACTCCACAGCAGCAGCAGCAATGTCCACAGTATTATTTTAGGAGTTGATCTTACCGGCTGCCTCTCTGGTATTTTAGATGTTCTGTTTTGTGACCAAACAGTGAAGCTGCTGCAGTCTTTCCTCTTTTATTGTCCCTCTGCTGCAAGGTGCTTGCATGATGGTTCCTATACGGCTTCCTACAAGTTTGACTTTTCCAGTCCTGTAAACTTTGAAAAAGCTTCAGAAAAAAACATGCAAAGAAGACTGAATAAGTCACGAATCATAGCTGGTCAATTTAAACTAGATCAGCTTTGTTTTTCAAGAATTATCTTCCCCCTTTGTGTCATTTGTGTCCGACCATCACAGGTCAGAGGTCAAGTTTTGTCTGATGAACTTAGCTTATTTCATGACACAGGATGATGTTCGTGGAACTATTTTGTAGTCAACCTCTATAATTAATGCATGCAAAATAGACACAAAAAAAGCATAAAAACAATCATTATCTTTGTGCATGACTTTGATTTGAAAGCACTTCCTCAGATGAGTTAGATTTGGTAGAAAACCAGATTTGAGCTTTCTCTTCGACTCCACAAGAAGACTGGCAATCAGCGCCTTTATGTCTCCAAAGAGCTCAAATTGAAAAGAGGCCAACGTATCCGTGCCAAACTATTGAAGTTTGCAGGAAAGAGTCACAAGAAATGCCAAAACACTGCATCAGATCTTCATGTCGTTAAACACAACAGGCAGGATTTCAGTCAGCAGATATGTGCAGCTTTTTGTCTGTCTGATGGGCACATGATGACTCGTTGTTTATTCATTCCTTATTTATAGATTGTAAAGGACTTTTAGTTGAAGAATTACATAAAGGAAGCAGTTGGTTTTTATTACAAGGAGCTCAGAGACGAGGGTTGTTTGATTGAGCTTCTGATATCAGAGTGATTGTGTTGCTGTATTTTTATCTTGTTTTCCAAAAATAATCCAACTAACTTGTACTTCATGACACCTCCCAGCTTTAAAGCAGACACATAATGAACTCCTGCTTTTATTTTCTCTATATTTTATTTAGGAGCTGCAAGTCTTGTGCTCTAATTTATTCAAATTCCTTTCTTCTCATCTTTTATACATTTAGTGCACCCTTTAGAAGGGGGTAGTTTCAAACTGCTTTATCGATTAGGGTGAAGCTTTATTTGAAAGTCTGTTGGTTGTTTGGCTCATGCACTCTGTTGTTTTTGCCCGTCTTCCTGCTCTCAGATGTTTTTCAGAACATGTCAGGATCACAAAGCTTTGCCTCATTGCTATTCTGGAGAAGTACTTCCTCATCAAGCAGCTGTCCTGCGTGTGTGTGTGTGTGTGTGTGAGTGTGAGGAGGGAGTTTTAAGGAGGACGGGTTGGTGGGTGTGTCACCGCTACGCCTCAGTATGCTCGTTCTGCTCCGTGGCCTCAGCTCTGCAGGGATCGCTCTGATTGCCACTGCTGTGAGGTGTAAAGCTGACGTCTGTCACAAATTTATTGACTAAGTTTTATTTTGAAAGCAAATCTGTGATTCACGAATAATTCTGTGAAGACGAGCAAAACTTGTATTTTACCTTTACAGTAGCAAGAAACTTTCTTTTTATTATTATAAGGCATTTATGTTGATTTTTTTTTTGTTTTTAGGCTCATTTAAAAACTTTAAAACAAACCAGTTTGATTATTAGTTTGAATAATGTTAAGGTAACATGTGTTTGTGTCACGAGTCGGAACAATTTGACTAAAATCTGCTTAAATAGGCATCATTACCCCAAGTGAAAAACATGAAAACATTTTTTGTTGATAAATGCAGCAACGATCATAAAATAAATGTCTACCATCTTATGTTCATAAATGTTGGAGTTCAAGTCATTTTGGTCAAATCTTAAACATGTGTGATCTCTCACTAAATCTCAAGATGTCACACAATCTGTAGGAGAATGACCGTCAGCGACTAACATGTTCAATTTGAACTCAATATCTGTAAACTTCACTGAATTTGAGACGTTTTTGTGTTTTTTAGGGTCAGTTCTGTTGGAATCACTTTAATTTATTTATGATATAAGTTTACTGTCTGAGTTTTAATCATATATGCTAATTGCAGCCATCTTAAATGAGAGTGATTTCAATAGTTAATCAGTTGCAGATGCAAAGGATAGCTGGACCTGATAAATGCACCAGGCACAGATTTAAAGGATTTATTACCAATCTTTAATTTGTGAGGTAAAGGCAAACATGGCCATACACAACTTGGATGACCATAAACGTGAACATGGACCAAATGGACAAAATGTTGGAAAGCTGAGGCAGGGATACAGCTAAACAAGACATGATGGCAGAGCAGGAGCATGATGGGTTCACATCATCAGTTATTATTTTAAGAGTTTCATAAAATCCTGTCAGTGGTTCTTGAGATCTTATCTTATCTTAAAAACATTAAGGTCCACGTTCTACAATGACACATAGTGCCAATGTGAAGGAAAACAAAAGAAAAAGTGTTGAGATTGTGGTAGAGATGTTAAGAAATGAGTTCAAATTTGACAAAAAAATATCAACATATATATTTCCAGAAACAAAAAAGTCCTCAAAACAAACAAAAAAAGTTTTCCGGGAACAAAATTCAAATGTTTTTCTCAAAATTTTGACTGTTTTCCAAGCTGGAAATTGTTCTTCTCTTGTGGACATTTTGACCTTTAATCTCATCACTCTTTTATTTAATTTTCTCTGGCCTAAATGTTCCTTTGTAGTTTTTTGGCAGCGGGTAACAAATATTCTTGAAAGTCCAAAATGTATTTAGTTCAGATCCAACAGAACGCAGGGACACTGATTGACCCAAATGATATATTTTTAAATTGCATGCCCTCAACTTAACTGTAAATCACACTGTCCAGAAAAAGATGACCTCATTCCATAAATAGTGTTGTGTTTGTGTCCTGTAGGACAAATTATGAATACATTGAATTTCTGCAAAAAGATACATGAAAAAGACAAAACATTCCCCTCAGCTATTTAAAAATCCTCACAGTTTTGTGCCTACACTGTCTCTGCAGCCCATATTGTGACATTCTCCTCTCTTTTATTTTAGTCTTTAAACTTGTGTTCACACGGGTTTAGCAGAATGTCAAATCACACCCTCCCCATCCTCTGGAGCATGTCTCATTAACATGCAGCGCAGAAACGGGTGTCCTTGCAAGGGCAGAGCAAGAACGGAGTGGAGGCAGAGCGGGTTGGATGTTGGTGAATGACATGGAGTCGGCGTCCACTTCTACACCCTCTGGGATTAGTGACAAAAGCCAACTCAGGCCAGAGCTCTTATCTTCATCCTTCAGTCCTCTCTCACATTCACACACACACACACAAGCGCTGCATAAAGCTCATCTTTAAAGCGTGCTCAGACCGTATATGTACTCACGCTGCCCTAATTAGCTTTGACAAACATCTTCCATCTTCAGGAAATTCTTGTGTGTAAATGTTCTCTGTGGTCGACCTGGAAGCACCTTCCAGTGTGAGATGAGGGGATATCTTTATTAGAATAATTAAATCATTTGCACTGCTCCTTTTTTCTCTGTCCTTGGTCTCTCCCACAGCACGCTCAGCATCAGTGAAACTGCCAGTAGCATCTTATTAAAATATTTATCATGTTTTTTTTTTTCTCTTGGAGGGGTGCTCGGATTAAAACCTATTTTTACATGTTTGTGTGATAAACTCTAGAAGTCTAATTTGTGCATGAACGCTGGATTTAGATGAGAAATTGTCTTATAATTTCTTTTCTCTGATCTCATCCCTCTGGCGCTGGTGTCAAGCGGGCAGATGGCAGAAGACCCGAGCGTCTGTGCTGCCTTCCCTTCACAGAGCAGGGGGCAGGCGTGATCTGCCACACAGCTAGAACGCCTTCACGAAAACCACCCAGGTGCTAACAAGCTCAGAGAGAACAGATTCAGCGTTTAGCTGAAATCAGACGGGACTGCTTTTATTTGTTAAATTAGCTCAACATTCATTGAGCAGTCTGGACTATTTAGACACAAGAAAAGTGTAAATATCAAAAGTGTTGCCTAAATTCATAAATAATCAAAATGTGGTGTTATTGTTTTGTTTAAAGCCAGTAGAATTCAAGTTAATGCATTGTTGCCTGTCAATCAACGTGCATGTGCATCGAGCAGACCTGTAAATGTGGGGCCGTGCACAGGACGCTCTGTGTCTTCCTGTTTAGAGTCGCCATACCGGAAGAGCATATTCAGTCATAGAGAAGTCAAAGCAAACTTCTGCAAAAAAAGTTAGCCACTCCCCGGCTACTGAGGGCTACATCAACTTCAGAAAGGAAAAAGAAAAGAAAAGTCCCGCGACTAAACGCATTAGAGACCAGAGCGATGCGCATGCACAATAGTAGAGGTGGGGTTAAAGGAAGCGCGAGGGGAGAAGGGATGTTTTGGGACATTGGATTCAACAAATTCTCCAGGCTGTAGCTTTAATGGAGGTCAGCAATTTAACTTAGAACTTTACACTTCCTGTTGCAGCTTCCAGTCCTAAAAACTCAACCCCTAAAGCACAACAGCACATTAACACCCTTCACTGAGATACTGAACAGAATATACATCCTGCTGTCTTCAAGTTGAGTCAATATACAGTACATGTCATTTTTAATGGGCTAAAAACTTAGTTTTTATTTATGAGCTCTTTTTTGGGATCCAAGAAGAGTCATTTCTGCATTTGGCTCAGTTTGCTTTGACAGCCAGTGGTTTTCTAAGATGGAACATTACACCTTTTATGTCATCTTGCAAGCATCAGCATTGTGAATTTGTTAGTTCGGTGACATCTGCTGCCAACTCATACCACTGAGCCTATGAACAGATTCAAAATGCTACTCGTCACAAGGGATGCTCAAGGCACAAGCCGCGAGAGCAGGGAAGTCAGAGTCTCTCAGTTAGACAGACAGGCAGACAACCGGCAGCACCAAACGCCCAGTGACTGGAACACAACGGGTTCAAAACAACACTGTCAAACCTCGCAGGAGAAAGAGAAGCTGGACTTGTAAGGAGCTTCAGAGGGAAATTGAAAAAGGCTCGCTGACGGTTGTAATCACACAACCATGACGGATGGGGGGCATCTTGAAAAGTGTCAGAGCAGTGCAGGGGTCTGGGTAAAAGAAAAAAGAAAGTATAGCTTCAGCAGGGACTGAGATAGAAACGGTGACAGCCAGAAGTCCTGTTTAAATTTATTCTGTCAAATTGCAGATGCATATTTCACAACTTGTCCTGATAAATTTGAACACCGTGACAGCGCAGCAGAGAGGGAGGAAATGTCATTCTGTGTCTTGTGCCAAGAAACTGATAGGTTGTAGGAATAGAATAATCTTTATTTTGACAGTCTGAGGGAAGAGTATGGAAGAAATGAGAGCTGTGATCATGTTTTAAATGTGAATACTCGCAGCAAAGTCATTTTCAGAGAGCAGAAACAGACTAGAACGTGTCCGAAATCATTTTGAAGGGTGTCAATGCAGCTACTGGCTGAAATTCAACATTTTTAATAATCAAAGCTCAAAATGCCTACATTTATAGGAAGTGTAAAGAGAACCACTGCTGTCACTGGGGTCAGCATACACACCTCTGTCTCTTATTCCCTCAGAGATTTGACAAGTTAAAAACTGCATGACCACTTTTGAAAGGAACATTTTGAGCTAAAAAAGAACTGCAGTATATAAAATCTTGATTGTGCAAACTCTGCATCCTGGGAGGATTTGCGAGAAAACCATATACAGTGGGTGAAAAAAGACAAAGATGCTTGTTTTGAGGTGTAATTTGCTAGTGTCCTATAAAAACTGTGGAAGAAAAAAGAGCTTTAAATAGTTTAAATGCATGACATTATCAGTGGGAATGCTATGATGCACTGCTCCCAAAAGTCATGGCAAACTATCACTAATCAAACCACGTTTTAAGGTGTCATTTGCATGTTTATTTTCAAAGCTGCAGGTCATGAAATTTCACATAGTTTGTAGCTGAAAAGCAACAGATGAACTGTGTAGTCGGGGGATCAGACGAGACAAAAGGTAAATATTTGAGCTTTTAAAGGATGTGAAAGGAAAAAAGTCAGAAATAAAATCATCTTTTTCATCCAAAGCTGCGTTCATTGATCTGCTGGTTTTAGGGTCTCAGTAGAATTGAGTCTGGCAGTTTGGACCCAGACTCCTAGCACAACCCCAGTTCTTGATTCATCAGATCATTCTCCCAACTTTGTCTGTTTGTATCTCAGCTCAATCTACGTTGGTAAAAAAAAAAGAGCACAGACACGACATCGAGGAATAGGTTCTAGTGTTGATGTGATCGTTATTGAAGGTGATGAGCAAGCAGAGAGGAGAGTGGGAGGGCGGAGACACGGGGAGTCACACATAGAGAGGGGATGGGATTAAAATGAGCTCTGCACCCCCCTCTCTTTCTCTTTCTTCACTTCTCCAGGAAAAAAAGCTGCATCATTCATTAGCAGCAGTCTCTGTTTTTGTATCCATTCATAGAGAGGAGCTGCATCTGTCTTCCCCAGCTGTAGTGCTTGCGTCTGTGTATTTGTGTGTGTGTCACACAGAGACGGAGGGAGGGAGAGAGAGAGAGAGAGAGAGAGAGAGAGAGAGAGAGAGAGAGAGAGAGAGAGAGAGAGAGAGAGAGAGAGGACAGGCTAACGGGGGAGATCTCTGGGGCAGCATATCTAGTTTAAACCCACTGCAAGACTGGAAGCAGGATGGATTTCTGCACAAAGTGAGAGAGGGGAAGCTGCCTCACATTAAAAAGGTAACTATTCAATTCCTTCTTCATGTCCTGTTGAGGCTTTTAACAAGAAGGTTGAGATATTTGATATGCAAAAGGAGATTCCTGGTGAAAGGCATGATTTAGCTCAAAGGCAGCTTGTCAGTCAGCTGCAACTTTATTCAGAAAGCAGCAAAAACCGAGCGGGACGGGGATGGTCCTCTTTGTCACTGCACAGATACAAAAGAGGGGTGGAAATCTGTATGCATGCATTCATTCCCCAACTTGGGGAAAAAAAGCTGTTTTTTTTTAAATGTGGCAGTAGAGGGGAGGAAAGAAAAGTAGTAATGAGTGGAGCAATAGCATCCCCAGAGTGAGGATGGAATGGAAGGAGGCACAAAAGTGTCCTCTCAGTGCACCGAGCACGAACGCAGGCTTTGTTTGTGTTTAAAATTTCATCCTGTAATAAACAGGAGCTGCAGGAAGACGTCCCGTCAGGCAATTTAGTGGCAGAAGCTTGAGAAGTAAGGAGAGTAATTAACAGATAGGAGAGAGCAAGGTGTAAAAATATACACTTTACTGGAGGGATGAGCTAACAAGCACACACACACACACACACACGCACGCACGCACGCACGCACACGCTCAAACATCAAAGCAAATAGAGCTCATTATCCAAACTGGCCACTGACCAAAAAAAATCCCCACACATCCAGTCGTTCCCATTCAGGGTGATCACAGTTTCTGACTGTCTGCGTGGGTTTCTGCTCATGTTACCTTACTGTCAATTATAATAAGCATTACGCAGCTCCTTTGAAATCCCAACCCAATTTGTTCCTTTTGAAATCCGTACTTTAAATGCGCTGAATATCAGAGAGAATCAGAAAGCAGGAGGTCACAGTGGCGCTCGACCCCTGCTGTCGCTCTGAGTGCATTCAGGTGTGCAGCCTGGGATTTTTTGTTATTCATATGTAAAAGCAGTGAATAAAATCCAGGCTCCTTTTGTCTGGTGGATTCAGTTCAATGTAAATCTTTTTTTCTTATATTGAATTATTTATTTTTTAAATCTTTATTGGACATTTTAAATTACACAAAACAATCCCCAAGTAAAGATAACTGGGGTTTTCTTGTCCTGTAAAATTAAAACTGCAGAAAGCTCATGATGCATATTAAAGCATCACTTTCTTTCATCATTCCTGCATATCTCAGACCCCTGAGTGGGTTATCTGTGGTATTTAGGGCTGCAGGAGCTGATTGGGATTCATGTTGTCGAGCCTGAGGTCTGTTTTCAGCTGATCTGGCTTAAAATATAAGATATTTAACATGTTTGATATTTTATCTGCTGCTAGTTGAGCTGAAAGGATGTGTCTGTGCATAAAGGTGTGAAAAGCTTTGCTATTTTCTTACACCTGCATGCTGATTATGGACATATGATCCACTTTAGCTCAGATTTTCTTTTTTTATGATGTTCAGGCATTTTGTACAACAAACACTATGATAAAACACGTACATGCCAACACACCAACATAAAGGATGCTGTGACATTTTGCCACATCTCATCCATTATTCATTAAAAGAAAATCCATTACCATCCACTACGGACAGCAGATTGTTCCTCATTGGGAAGTTTTGCATTTCAGTAAACGTTTGCACAAGTATGGATTGATAAACCTGGAGGAAACTGATCACCCAAAGTTTAATTTTAAACAGCAGGAAAAGCCGTTTGTGAGTAATTATTTGAAAAAAAAAAACTGCAGATAATTTTGGTTCCAAATCATTTTGCAGAAAGTAAATTGCAACTTGAATTTGCTCTCATCCAAGAAAAACATGCAAAACCTCACCAGGATATCAAACTGGAGTCTGCAGAAAAGACATGTTAGATGCATCAGACTGAGCTAAATATACAATAACCAGTGGCAGCAAAGGAGATTATACAGAAATGGAGGGGAAAAAATTAAAAGGAGAGAGGGGACAGATTGAGAAAGTGGAGCAGAGGAAGCTACGCGGCACAAAGTCTCAGGAGGAACTTGGCTGAACGAACGCCACGAAGCAGAGGAGGAGGAGGAGGCTGTTTGACTGGCAGAGAATATGGAGATCAAAGGTGAGCTGGGTCAGGCAGGAACCAGATAAGAGCTTCAGGAGTCAAACAACAAAACACATGTTTATGTCAAGACTAAAGAAGCAAAGGTGGAGCAGGAAAAATAAAAGAGGAAAGTTACAGAACTCCTGGAGAAAGATTAGCTGGAGACAAGCATGTAATAAATATATTTAAAGCACTTGACAGAGAGAAGAATCCAGAGCTGACAGTCAAATAGCTGAAGAAAGGAGGCACTTTTTTAAGAGTGAAGAGGAGGAGCACTTCTGATGAGCAGTGAGCTGGCAGACTTAAAGGAAGATGAAACAGGAAAATAAGGAGGCTGACACTGAAAATACCTCAGATTAGCTCTCAGAGCAAAGCAAATACTTCTAGAAGTATAACGTCCAGGGACGTTTAATCATAAGGAATAACAGTTTATGAAGTGACTTCTTCTCAGAGAAGGAACCCACAGAGAGGACCATCAGGCAAATCTGAAGGAAAAGTAGAAAAGGAGCTGAGAGCACGTAGAGATTTAAATTCCTCTGCAAATAGAACAAGCAGCCGTAGTTTCTTGACCTCAAAGATCACGTTTTAAAGTTCAATTAAAGGTGATGCAATAAAAAAACAGCAAACACAGCAGAGCTCTGGAGCCACCAGAGGACTTCCACATCAAACCTGAACCGTCAGCCTGAGAGACGATTAAAAAATAGAAAATGAGACAAAAATCAATGATGCACAAGGCGAACGATTCTGCTTTCTGTGTCAGAGAAGTTCACGCTCTTTACAAGGTGACCAAAATCAGTCGAAACATCCAAATAGTGAATTGAAACTTCAGCATAAAACCACGGAGATGAAAGGAAAAACAAAACCGGTCTGTCAAACTTCAAAGGAAGGGTATGAGAGTCATTTAAAAAACATCTGAGAAAGCGTGTTTCTGCTGATGCCCTGCAGTTTGGCTCTATGTTTCCCTGAATGTAGTTTGTGCATCATGGCGGGGTACAGTTAAAGAAGCAACGCAAACAATAGAAATAAGAAAAATACACTTTATGGACACACTACAGAGCGCGGTTAAAGCAACACTAATCTGAAACAAGATGCAAGAATCAGCAGGAAAAAAAGTGATTTTGGTAAAGTTATATATCATAACATCATCAAATTTGTAAAATGACTTCAGTCAGTTGGTGTTGATCTTTAATCCTGTTTGTTTTAAGACAATTGGGACTTCTTTTCTTGTTTTCCAACACATTTAGCTTCTTATCTGAGGAGTGTTTTCAAATTCCAGCTCAAAATGTCTTCAAAAACAAGAAAATAAATCCAGTCACCTTAAAAAAACATATTTGGATAATCATTTAAATCATTATGCTGCAAAAAATGAGTTACTTTAAGAACCTAAATAGGGTTAAAAGGGCTGTTCTGATGCAGTCAGAGTTGTAGGATATTATAGAACCTGGGAGCCATTAGGATCAAGTAAGGACTTATTCTGGATGTAGATCCCTGCTTTGATCTGTCACCAGTCACTTTAGCCTCCAAACATGGCTTCATAAAAAAAAAAAAACTTGATTCTAGAATCTGTTGTGATGTAAAAAAGTCCTTATTATACTCATGCAAATACTGAGAGGCTGCAGCTGTTGAGCATCCTGAGCACAAAGGCCTGATACAGGTTCATGGATCCAGTTTGATTTTATGTTTAGTATAAAGTAAACAAAAAGATTCTATTCTGTTGAAGGAGTGAGACATAAAACAGATTCTTTGAGAAAGAAGACCTGAAGTCTTCAGGCACAGATGACCTGTCCGATTTTCAGTTTAACCTTTGACCTGACTTGAGCTCTTAGGAATTCAGGGTTAAAGGGCAGGTTATGTAACACTGAACTGAAGGCTTTGTGAGTGATCTAAAGGAAATAATGCATTGATTTGTAAAAAAATACAAGTGGGACCAGCACAAATTTGCGGAGACTTTTTATTCCCAGTCTGCTCTCAGTGTTCCCTGTTTCTACCTCTGCAGCTTTCCCTAAGGAAAATAACTAGTGGCATTTATCATGTGTGGGTGGGTGTGTGAGCGCGTGCATACGTCTGACCTCTTCAGACTCTGTGGGACTGCACGGCTTGCCCTCTTAAAGTAGATTAGCTTGCAAAAGAACGGAGCATACGTTGTTGCCTGGATACAAAAAGCATCATTAAGCACAATTATCAACCACTTCAGCTCACAATAAACAAGCTTCATAGCAGATTTCAAAACAACCCATCACCAAGGATGGCAGCCTATGCCGAGCAGCAGGACGAAGACGAGCGCAGCAGTGATTTAAAGACGTCAGAGGAGGAAGACGAGGAGGCAACACTCAGCAGAAATTTATTGAATGTGCATAAAAAGCAGGTGGTTAAATCATTTCAGGGGCGACGTTAACGACGCTCTTATTAAATTAAAAAGTCACACAGAAAATGGAGAAAATGAATCGCTGGAAGCAAAAGGAGGAGGGAGCCGTGTCTGTGCAGCGGCTCCAAGAAGGAGCAAAGGAGAAAGAAACAAACAGAATTAGTCCAGTTTTTCAGTAAGACGGCCGCAGGGAGCATTTGATCAAGACAACAAAGTTCAGAGCAGAAACTGCACAATCACAAAAATAAGGCAGCCCAGCTCATCCATCCTAATTATTCTGTGCATCTCGCTGGAGAGGCTTTAGGCTGTGAATTAAAAAGACCAGAGTTCCTGTCAAATATTCCATCCAGAGAAAGACATGAAAGGGAGTGAAGAGATGGGGATTTGGGGAGAGAGTGACTTGCTTTATAAGCAAGACTATAGAATGTTTTTTGTCTCATATAAAACATTTTATTTAAAAAGTGCATCCAAAAGAAAGTGAATCCACCTGTGAACCTGAACAGTTCGTTGGTCAGAAACATGATGCTACTCACTTTTTGACAGGCTGACCAAACCAGCCACTAAACAGGAATCATACAAAAACATCAACAATGTGTTTTTTCCACTGTTTGTGGCCTTGAGACAGAATAACCCTATTAAGTGTGAAGTTGCTATTTGCAGCCCTGCTGATTTTTTACATAGTTCTATTTCTACTGAAATAACACAAATATTGGTTTCTAAAAAGGGCCTCTTCTCTTTTGTCAACTTATTTTTTCTGGCATTGTTGAGAACAATCACCTGCAGCAACAACTTGTCGTTTTCTCGCTCCTCTTGAACTTCATGTAGTTGTAATTTTACAGTTGGACAATCCTGCTAACGAGTCTTGTTTTCTGTTGTTTGGTTGTTACCATCTGGACAATGAGTCTCTGTTTATTGTTGTAGAAGCCAAAGTATCCTATTTACACGTTGGCTGCCCTGTTGTTTATGCAGCCAGAGTCTGCATATGTTCTGCCTGTAACCCAACAATCACGGTGTTTTCTGTACCAAACAAATGCAGGGGGACAAAAATAAGTATTGGAATATAGAGCAGCAAGGTAAAATCTGCTGCACAAAGCAAGAAAAGTCAACACCTGGAAAAACATTTTGAGGTGCATTTTTAGTTTCCAGTTAGGAAAATGGCATAGGGATTATAGCAGATGGGAGGGGTGAGAGCTCTGAGACGTGTTTGTGTAAAATATACCTAGCTTGTTTAAAGATTAACTATAGCAGCTTTAAAAAAATATTAAACACAGATATAGAGTTTTATGTTTAAAATATGACATGAAATGTTTATGCTAAGCACAAATTGCTTCTTACTTAAATACTCAGGACCATAGCAACAACAGAAGAAGTGTGGGTAAAATAAACCTCAACGCTTATGCTGAACATCATATCCTAACCCCCTAGCCCCATAACCACCAGCCTTCTGTCCCAAACCCTCGTTCACTGCTGGGTAAGATGAATCCTAGCCCCTAAACCCATCCATAACAAGACTTCTGGGTATAAACCCTTACCCATAAACCAGAGGTCACCAGTTCCAGTCCTTGAGGGCTACCATCCTACATGTTTCCTGCTCTAGCACATCTGAAAGAAATTATTTTATCACCTTTGCCATCTTGAGCTCTGCAGAAACCTGTTAAATATTCATTTAAAATGGGATGTGTTGAGAAAAGGACTGGAGTTGGTGACCCCTGGCCTAAACTCACCCCTAGTGTTACTCTAAACCAGTTGTTCCTAAACTTTTTCATCTGGGCCCTCCTTGATTTTACACGTTATTCTCCGTGTTCCGAGTTACACTAATGCTAGTGTAGCACTAACCCTATGGTGTTATGCTAACCCTATCCCCAGCTGAAACATCTTAACAGCTCATTGGTTTACAGCTACTTTACAGTCTATAACTTTATAGTGTTTTTCAAACACTTTTAGTACACTTATATTTCAGAAACTGTTCATAAAACACATTTTAGAAATGATTTGTAATATTGAACAAATGGGTGTTGTTAGGATCCCAACACTCTCAAACTTCTGCAGACTTTAAAATCTAATGTTGATGCTGCACATAAAAACAACCCTAGTGAACTCAGATCAGTCTAATATTAATGCTAACTAATAATAGTTTTATTTTAGTACTCTTATGGCACTATGTAAAACACATTTAATACAACAAATATGTAAAAAGTAGAATTTCACTGTGAAATTAGACGCATTGTTTACTAGTGTCTCCTCTGTGGCTCTCTGCTGTGTAAAAATACTGTAAACGCTGTTAATGGGGTACATACCACACACACACACACACACACACACACACACACACACACACACACACACACACACACACACACACACACACACACACACACACACACACACACACACACACACACACACACACACACACACAGTCAATGCAGTTCAAATGGCTGGTGGAGAGCAAATATGATTTACATCTGAACATTCTGCAAGTGGCGGGGCATGTAGGCTATATGGTGCATGGTGAGATGAATAATGGAACGGAGAAAAAAGAGTGCAGGGTTAGCAGATAATAGCAAAGTGAGCTGACACCACTGCAAGATGAAAAGTGTGTGCTGACCTTTAGCTTTCATTCTAGTCACGGCCATTTATTCCTCTCCTTTGAAGCGTCTCTCTCTGCTGTCATAGATCAAGTCAAGACACGAGACCGGCCTGAACCAAATACAAATCAGCCCCTCTCCCTCTCTGCCTCCAACTTTCAGCAACACACAGACTACAAATGTCTCCACACACACACACACACACTTCTCATCCTGCAGTCAGATTTGTGCCATGCATTCATTTGTGAGGAACATTATGAACAGTATTAATACACAGTGGAGGAAGATTGGCTCGGAGTCGTCATTGTGAAAGCCGATTATGAGGAGTTTAATTTCATCAGATAAGTGGGCCTTCGTTTATGAGCAGGGGCTGTTGCAGGCAGCGAGCCTGGCAGGAAATTCATCGAGACAAATACGCCCCCTGCTGGATTTTATCTCTAAGCTATCCTTTATCAATGTCTTTACACACATTGAGTAGTTTATTCATTATACTGACTTATAATATCCAGTATATAATTAAGTGGTTTCTGCACTTGCGTTATTGTTAACATTTCTTAAAGCTTTGAAATAAATCAATCCCAAACATATTTGAGAAAATTCTGTGCAGCATCTTCAGTAATGCCTTGTCCTCAAACCAGACGTACTGAGGAACTTGTTTCTTTTAGTCTTTAACCAACGGTTGTCTGAAGCGTATGTGAGGATGTGGGTGAAAGCTCTTCTGTCAGCAGTCATCTGCTGAAATGTCCTGAAAGAAAGTAGCAAATTTCAGCAGACAAAAAGAGAAGTTCTCATTTAAATAATTAATGCTGAAGTTATGTAGCACTTTCCTGGTTTTGTAATAAATCTTTCTCTCCTTCTTGCTGTCTGGATGTCAGCCAGGATGTCAGGGATGGACGTGCTGCTGGTGGACCATAACGAGACAGGAATCACTCCGATAGACAACGGGACGTTCCTCCGCTTCTCCCCGACGTCTGCCTCCACATCGGCGGCTGCCTCCTCTCCAGGACATCAGGGCAATGTCTACGTGTACGTGTGGCTCTTCCTCGGCCTGCTGGTGTTCCTGCTGACGCTGCTCATCATCTCCCTCCACAGGCTGAAGAACATCATCTCCTCTTCCTCCTCTGTCCCTGACTGCAGCAGCGAGGGGGGAAGCTCCTTCACCAACATGGAGATCTGCAGCATTTCGTCCACCGTCTCCGCACTCTCCACCTGAGGAAGGCTGAAGTCTCCATGTACTGTTTTTTTGTTATTGGTTACATGCAAGTTAAAGGCGAGCATGTGCACATACAAGAGCTCATCCTCACAAAAAAGTGTCAGCCACAAACTAGCTGACAAAATGACTCTAAACTCCATAAATCCATATGAGGTGTCACCCACCAGGGTTAAAGCTCACATGATGAAGATATCATGAAGGGCGAGATCTTTAATCCATTACTTAAATAAGACTGACCTGATAACTTGTGCTCCTGATGCAGGGAAACATTATAAAATTATATTTTATTCTGTGCTTTTTAGCATATTCACTTCATGAGGAATAACACTATTTTAAAGGGAGGCTTTGTACAGAATATCTTCAAATTTCAGATGATTATACTGAGAAATAGATGCATGCACCTGTTGCAAATGCTCACTTTAGGATTGTAGGGATATGAAATATTTAACTGTGAACATGCAGAACTGGTTCAATGTCTCTCCAACGTCTGGAGAAAGAAAGCTGCAGACAGGAGGATAAATATGGCGATGTGGAGGAAAGATGTGATTCCATTTCTGGCGTTAATTTCTTTTTAAAGCTTGTGAATTCATGTAGCATCTGATCTGTCTCCAGCGAGGTTTTCTGCAGCTGTCAGGCTTGTTTGCATCAAGGAAGCCTCATCTAAAACAGTTTGGACGGAGGTCAGAGGTCATCTGATGATGTTGCACACTTAATAAATCTTTCTTGCATAATCCCGAAGCTGGACCTGGTTCGAGCACACGTTCATTCTGTGTTCGCTGACAAAGCTCCTCAGGAGGAAGTCTGGTAACATCCAAAGACCAAACATGGACGTCAAACTTTCCTGGCTCTGTATTTGTTTTAAGGTGCTGCAGAAAAATAATTCATGGACATCGTTGCACGTATCCCAACAAAGTATTTTTGCAGTGTAAAACTTGAACTCATTCCTTTTAAACTTACAATAATAAATGCTGCAATAAGACCTCGTCAGTGTCACAAGTGATGGATGAAAAGTCCAGACCTGAAATTCTTTGCATATTTTATTTTTCTTATGATTTTTTTTTTCCTACTCACACATGTCATATTTTACATCTTTGCAATAAAACATGAATACAATAGTTTTTAGGTTTTCATAGATCCAAAAATATTTAACCTTTTTTTTTTTTAACTTATTTTTTTTTTGGATACGTAAGTTGAACCTGTCGATAGAGTATGTGCATGTTTGATCAAGATGGCTTCACACATACAGTAACGTCTCACGTGTCGTCCTCTCCCCTCCTCCCCCCGGCCTCTATCAGCTACAGAATCATGATATTGCTTACAACGGTGAGGTTGTAAAACTTAAAAGAAGTCACACATGAGCTCAACGGTTTAAATACAAACATCAATGCACAAATAATCCCGAAGGAGAATGGACCTAAACGAAAAGGCAGCCGACCAGAAAGAACCAAGCTAATAAATAATGATATGTGATTGGTGCAAAGTGCAAATACAAAACAAACTTTTACATTGAGCTGATTCTCCTTTTTTTTTTAAATAATCAACAAATGTGTGTAAGTGAAGGTTTTCTTTGCTCTTTCAGTCCTATAAGCCTCCCGCCATGCCTGAACCAAGACTATATGTACATATTTGACAAAACGATCACTGAATATACAAAGAAAAGCTTGTGTTTGTCATCCTTGGTGGCGAGGTCTCGTTACCGTCACCGGTAAAAAAAAAAAAAGAACAAAATCATCCTCGATACCACCACCTTTACCATCAGTCTGGTCAATGTTATATTAATTATTACACAGTATTTTACATACAGCAAGTCATTAATAAATTAAAGGTGATAAGCGTAGTTTGTGTGGTGAAAGAACGAGGCCGTATTTACAGAAAAATCTGATTTCAACCCGCTGTGGATTAAAAAAAACATTTTAAATGAGCTGATCAAATTAAAGAAGACAACATAAAGTTAAAACGCAAGGGAGTTTTTTCCAAGAGTAAATTTAAGATCAAGCCAATAGCACCGGTTTTTAAATACGGAGTAGGGCTGGTGCCTTTTTGACCTTTTCTAAATAGATCCAACAAAGGGATCTGGAATTTAAATCATTAAAAACTGAGCTCCACGAAAAGTAAAAATCATACAACAAAATGCTTAAGAGATCAAATAAAACAAGAAGTCGTTTCTCTCTCTGTGTGAAGGAACAGCAGCCGTGCTGTGAGTGGTTCATGTATGACGGACCTCAGCACAGCCTGCTTCACGTCCTCTTTGTCCCCTCGCTGCAGTCATTCTGTTGGAGTAGCAGGGTTTGGTGTGTATCTTCTGGGTTTTATGTGTCTGTGGTCACACACGTGCTCAGAGGAAGCCGTTTCCACCAGCGCCGTCACGTCCTCAGTCCAAGGGAAGAAGAGCCTATGGTCCGATACTAATTTTTCTCCGTCTCGGTACCTGTGGTTCCCCCCGTGTTGCGGACACACGGCAGAACATATCACCCCCTCGCTCTTTCCTCCTCTCCCTCTTGCTGTCCGCCTCAGTACCTGTTCTGGTGCTCGTAGTGCCAACGGTTGAAGTCGATGTTGAATGCCACGATGCTTCCAGAGGCCATGCCAGTTATTAAAGTCCTGCAGGCAGAACACACAGAAAATCTAATCAAATATGATTTCACTTTTCCCTAAAATTCAGAGACTCTTCTTTGCATCAAAAACTAAATTCAATCTACTTCAAAGTCGGCTGACATATTGGCGAGGACATGAGGAGGTGCAGTGATGAGCGGAGGTCTTATAGAGGGTCTTCTCTTGTAGGATGGGCTTCAGCATGGATAATGTGCTCCTGTTGCTAGGCAACATAATTACAAACACGTTAAAAAACCTGTGCTCTCAGAAATAAGGACTTTTTTCCTGTTATGCCCACACCCATTGGAAGACGGTTGGGTGGGCTGACGAAAACACATTTTATCTTTTGAAAACACTGAAATCAGGTTATTTAGTGTCAGAGAACCTTTGTCACAGTGACTATTAAACAAATGAAAAGCGAGAGCAACACTAATGGCAGCCACAGAACAAACACCCTATGATAATCAACCTAACTGGCTGTGATGTAGGAAATAAAATATATTTTTTAGCTTTCCGTTTTGATTAGCAACGCTTTAATGCTAAAGCTAGCTTACACAAAAACAGGAACAAGAGGAAAAATGTGCTTTAATTTGAGCCTGTTTAAAAAAATGTCCTTTGTGTGAAATATACTAACCACTTTTAGTTATCTTAAGTATATTTACAGTAGATATTTTGTTACTTTATATAGTTTCTGTTGAATTTAAGTTGTTATATCCTTCAGCTACCACCAGGTGGGGCTGCAACCCCAAGCAGCAGCTTCCTTCCTGTCTGTTAGGAATGATCCACTTTATTTTAAATGACCAAAAACAGAGACTGGCTTCATCCTTCTAGTTTGTGCATCTGTTGCTAGGTAACATTATTATATGTAATAATAAAAAGTCAAATCTTCTGTAAATAAGCAAATTCATGCTTCATAAACAATCATCTATTCATTTCAGTTTAGTTTCTTCTCCTCTTGACGGTGGTTAGGACCCAGCCCACCAGCTGCACCTACCTCTGGTCATGTGACAGGTCCATGGCACGGATGCCAGCGTCACAGCCTGGATAGATGTAAAGCTGTTTGAAGTCACATGCCTGCCACACCTCCACAACTCCATTATCACCTCCTGTCACCAAGTTCTGCCCATCACTACTCAACAAGATAGCCTGAGGAGAAACAAAACAAGGAGGTTAAAGAGTTTACCAGACAACAGTTTTATTAGAGGATGATCACCAGCCTTACCCGCGTGGAGTCATTGACCTCCATTTGTGCCAGCAGTTTGCCGTTTATGCTAAAGTTGCAGAAGTGACCTCTCTCGTAATAGATGATGCAGTGTCCCTCGCTGGACACCGAGATGAGGCGGGGCCGCTGACACAGTTCTGGACCCTCCAAGGCCCTCAGCAAGTCTCCTGTGATGGTGTGAACCAGGCATGGGCCCTCTAAGGAGGGAGAAGACCAGACAGTATAGAAATGTGTGTGAGGTTATTTTAATGATCTCAACGTGGCTTTTTAAGTAGTTAATTAGTTTGGTGTTAAACTCAAAGTTCAGGATAACTTTTCAGAACGTGACTACCAACCTTTGGCTCCACTGATGACCAATCCCAGCTCTGCACAGACGGACACACACACCACCTCGTGGTCGTGTCCTGTCAGCACGGCCCTGGGAGCGGGGTAGTCGCCTGAAGGACAACACAAGGTAAATAAACACACAAACACCCAAAAACGTACACATCAATTATAAAACCACCCACTGTTGTTAGGGTTGTCCCCTATAATGTGGTGCCGTCCACTCCAGTACCACAGAAGAAGAGTGGCGTCTCTAGAGCCGGACACGATGTAGCAGTCTCCTCCGATGTAGGACTCTGACCGAGCCAGACACGTCACCACGTCCCAGTGTCCAAAAACGATCTGGGTCAGCTTCCCTACGGAGAAGGAGGAGAGGGAATCATAGTGTGTCCTCCACCCACGTACGAAGGTCACGGCTCCTCTTCATCAAGAAGAATTATGTGCATCTACTTGTAAGAAAGAGATTATTAATAAAAGTAAAAGTAAGCAGTCCGGATAATTGACCAACCAGTTTCAGTGGAGTAAACTCGGAAGCTCTTGTCCCAGAACCCACAGACCAGGATGTAGCGGTTGTCAGCAGTAACCACAAAACAGTGTGTGTTGATCTGGATGCTCTGGTCCACCAGGTCAGTGATCTGACGCTTGTTCACACCTGAGTTATTCGCTACACAGGAAACAAAAATATTAAGTGGTAATTAAAGCAAACAGTTGCACGCTCAAATTTCAACTGACTGTCTGCACATGTAAGAAAATCCATTTAGAGGTTATAAATATTATTTGAGGATGATTAAATCTTGTTCTGATGTTTGACCGCTGACCTATGAGGGGGTCCATTTCAATGGGGAGGTGATGAGCCTGTTCTAGTGAGTATCCTGGAGCTCCACGGAGGCCTGCAGGGTCAGATAATACAGACATGTAAAAATAAACACCCTTACATAAAAACACCTTTTCATATGCTATCTGAGAACCTCTAACGAAGGAATATGTTCAAGGACAACAGTCACATGACCCTCCATCACCATGATAAATGACATCTAGCCTGTTATGCAAAACTCATAATAGGAAATCAATTTAATCTTAAAAGAGCAAAAACATGTCCCTAAAATGAAACCTTTGCGTCTCTCACCAACTGTGTTGTGCCAGCGGTTTACAGCAAACAGCCGGCTGCACGTGACCGTGACGGCTGCAGGTATGCTGAGGTGAGGCAGCGTGTTGGCTGCAACGTGGGTGACGGGGGAGTTGGAGGGGAACTTGAGCACCATGATGACGTCCTGCTGCATCTGATCCTTGAACATCAGAGGGCTCTGAGGAAGGAAACACTGGTGAGACAGACAGAGAGAGAGAGGAAAAAGACAGAAAGGAAGAGAAAACGGGGGGGCAGGGAGAAAAGGGAAGGGAAGGTTCAGGTAGGGAAGGGGTTCGATGGAGGAAAAGGGAAAGACAGAACAGATGGGACAGAGGAAGGGACAGGAAAAGGTATATTAGTGGGAGCACAGGGTCTGAGCAGGTACACACACTGAGGGTGGCTGGTAGGTCAGGGTTCAGGGGGACTGGGTCGACATGGACGGCTCTGACATCGAGACACTGAGGTCTCTTACTGCTCAGGGTGGTAGGCAGAATAAAGGAACTTAAATAATAAACATTGCATACACTAGTATGCAATTAAAATCCAACACAATGTATTTAAATATTGGCAGTCATCTGGTAAACTCATGCTAATTGTTCTCGTCATAAAAGGAAACGTCGATCAGGTTAAAAAGTAACAACTATGGTTGTTTTTTTAATTTACTGGCAGCTCTTTTAAAGCAAAAACTAGAAAATTAAAAAACTAAATAAAGTTTTGCTAAAGTGTTGAGGCCTTCTCACCAGGTGCATGGCGGAGGAGCGAGGTGGGTGTGGCTCGATCAGCAGCTGGGAGGGGACCTGACCACTGACCTGAATCTGGGTCTCCGCAGTCTAAAGACAGAGATGGAAAAGAAAATGGTCACACATAATCTAGAAACAGAAAAATACACATTCCTTGCTCCTGAACATAAATGTAAATACACTCAATATACTTTGGATATGTAAAATTAACGTAGAATTTTTTAAAACAATGGAAAAAAAGTAGTTTAATCCAAAAATTACTGCAGGATCTTGACGAAATGAGATGTAAATCTATCAGAAGTGACACCGACCTCACGCTGAACAGCATCCATATTGTCTAAGTTGATCGCTCCCTCATAAGACAGGAAGCTGAACACGTTGAGAGCTCTGACAGCTTCTGGCCCTCGCTGCTTGTAGCCAAATATGAGATCGATCCACTGGTGAAGCTGACACGACACAAACTCGCTCTCCAACGCCTGGAAAGAAGGAAGGGCAGAAAAAGGAGAACATTTTGAAAACGAAAAACGACAAGGCAAAAGGATTTCATATTTCGGACGAGACCCACCATGCGATTAATGCGAACAAAGTCTTCAGGTTTCTTGGCCCAGGCAGGAAGCTCCACATCACACACAGGAACTCCATCCTCCCGTGCACCGAGTTCATACTCGTTACTGTTCACAAACATCTCTGGCAGGTAGTAAAACTCTGGGATCAGCTCCTGTTTGTCAGGAGACAAACAGAGGGATCAGTACACCTACGTTTATCTAGATCTGTAGGAAATGTGGGCTTTATTTGACAAGAGAAATTTAAATTAAAGTTCAGTTTTTTCTTTACTTTATTAGAAGTTACCTTGACATCAGCTGTGTCCCGTTGACAGTTCCTCCAAGCTCGGCCGATACCAGAGAAGGCTCTTTCAGGGTGGTCAAACTTAGCATCGTTAGCATTGAGGAAGAAAGTGGTAAACGGCTCCTAAAGACACAGAAATACATTTTCTTTTCAGTGGAAGTCTTGAGTGCTTGTTTAAAAAGCTGCAGAGAATTACAGTTTGTACGTGTTTTAGGTGGAAACTTACTATTCTGACCATCCACATCAGTGTTGAATGAGCGGTAGAGTATAACGTTGTGTAGTGGTGCGAAGGAGTGCTGTCATCATCCCATGTCTCGTAGCGCTCTGCGTAGAACGCCGCTCGCTTGGGATTCAGAGCACCGATTGGCTGCAAGACAAGAAAGCTCATGTTTGCTTCATCGTCACGTTCCAGAACAGCTGGTGGACTACAGGCTATTACCGACTTAGATAGTCTTCCTAACTAGGCTGCACTGAAACATGTTTTTCCACTGTTATTTTAGGTTTATATGCTGTGAAACTGGGGAGGAGGCTTGATATGTTTTATTGGTCTAACCTTGGAGAGATCTCTAAAGTTGCCAGGCAGCGTGAGGTCAAGTTCCTCTGAATCGTAGTTGGTCAGGACCCAGGGGAAGACGGGGTACTGGTTTAGGTCATTATAAGTCCTTCCTGTAGGGGAAAATAGCAGAGCACAGACAAAACAATGGTTGTTTTTAGAAGTGGTGATATTGTGACATGACTATCAATTATGAGTTCTTTGGTTAATGCATGTTTCTGTGTTCTATCAAAAGTAAAAATAACTTCATTATTCCCAGAGGGAAATTAGATAAACTTATATGTGATAAAGAAATGTGTAATAAAATGGTAGAAAATTTGATTTTTTTTCTAAACACTAAGATTTATGCAGCAAAAAAGTAATTGTGTCTTCAAATTCAAGTCCTGGATTTTTTCCCAATCCATTTTTAATATTTCAGTTTAAAACTATTCTACTTTTTTGTGTGTAAAAAAAGTTTAAATATTTTTTCTCCCCAATTAAAAAAATTCTGGGTCCAATTGGGACATTTTTAAAGTCAATATTTCTTAAAATTTAGCTGATTTGCTGGATGCTGTTCAACGTGATCTGTAATCGATTGCTCATGTCTGCTCAAGAGCTGAAACTGAATTTCTAGAGATGGCACCCTGGAGGCTCCAAAATCAAAAATAGAGACCTGGAAATCTTTTTTATTCAGAGGTTCACATTTTGACTGCATTTTTGACACACTGTTAGGGTATGTTTTGGCTGTTCAGCACCGCAGACAGCTCCTGCTGCAGCACTCTGTCCTCTGTGTACCTGCCTGCCAATCAGCACCATGGACAGAGGCACGCCACGAAGCTCCACGGCTGTGCCTCAGTTCTCATCCCCGGCGCAGCTATAAAAGCTGTGTTTTTCAGACATTCGGGGGAAGCGGATCTGTGCCATCTTCCCCGTTTGGTCTGAGTCTGGTAGTTTTAGGGTTTCGTGTTCTGAGGGCTGGGTTTCCAGCATACTTAGCCTGCTGAAAACAGTTGTTTTTGTTTGTTTAGAAATAGTTTATGAGGCTTATCCTCCCTCCTTTAGTTTAAAACTGTTCCTGAAGAGCGTCTTTTGTTTACCTTGTTAAAGTATAAAATACAATTACCTGTGTGCTCCAGTGCTTTATAGTTTATCATTGTACAAACAATTCCTCTTCCTGCTTTGTAAAAATAAATGCAAATATTTTATTCCACTACTTTTTGTGTGTCCATCCACTACTTTTGTTAGACCGTTACATACCTAGACACTCGTAATAAACACTTTGATTTTTTTAAACACTGAAAAAAAAACAGATTTATTTGATGCAGACGAATAATACCAAGTTTTTTTCTAAGACAAAAAAAAACAGCAGAAAGTGTGCTGCTGAAAACTGAAGAAGTTTACATTGAAGACAAAAAATTCTATTGCATATAATGCTGGTGTTTTAAATTAAATGACTAATAAAATAAAGATAATTTCTTACATGTAATAATAAATGGATTGGCCACAGAGACAAACACAAAGCAGGGAGAAGTTTGCATTTCATGACAAATTAAATTATTTTTAAAGCACACCACATTAGAAACTATGTAAAAAAAATCCTCACAGCAAAAAGGCTAAAAAAAGTTAAAATGACTGCAGAAAATAATCAAATAAAACAAAAGAGATGCATTTTTGCTTTGACGAAAGAAGAATAAGCAAAAAAACTGCATGTTTATGTCATATTGTATTGCTTATATCTAATATTTTATTATTTAGATCCCCATAATGTTGAGCAAAACAAGAGCGTGTGAAATGAATTTACCTGCTATAGTGTTTAGAAACATGAGGTACTCAAAGTTGGAGATCTCTCTCCTCTGCCAGCGCTGTGTCATGTTGGACGACTTGAAGAGCTGACGGGGAGTAGCCAAGGAAATACGCCTAACAACAAATCACAGACACTCAATAAACACATTATCTTTATTTGTTTTAAATCGCTGATAGACAGCCCCTGACTACACCTTGTACACACCTGGCTTGTGGGAGTCCATAACTGGTTCCCACCCCGACCCGAGGGAGGCTGTAGACCACTCTTTTAACTGTGGCCGGATCAGGGAAGTTAAACATCACAGACGCTGGAGAAAGAAGAAGTCAGAGCTCTTTTACTAAACCTGGTACACACTTGTACATTCGTTTTAAGCGAATGCACAAAGCAAGGGGGTAGTTTAGGTGCTCATTACTTGGAATGACAAAAACCTTAGAGATTCATTTGAATTAGAATCAGATTTATATTGAGTTCCTTTTGCAGTCAAAGTTCTGCAGACTCACTTCTGTTGGCCATGAAGACCTCCAGTCCGGTGTTCTGCAGCAGGTAACGCCTGGAGAACACGGCTCGAATCTCACTAAACATCCACTTCCCGTGCAGACCCTCTGAGTAAGCCAGAACCTGTCGAGTGTGGACACAAATGTATCGCAAAAAGTCAAAAATGATTTAAAAATGCAAAAATAGAAGCAAAACTCTGTCTTGCATGGTTTTATATTTCTCTTCCCTGCAAGTCTGAACAAGAAATATAGTTGCTCTCACTTTAGCATCCATCTTCTTGAAAGTAGGATCATCTTCATCCACTTCAAAGTAGATCTCCGTTGTAGTGATGGACAGAGTTCCTCGAGCCACCACCACAGGCGCTACCAACTGGGCTGGAGTACTCAGGACCACAGGGCCTGGAGGTGGGGGGGAAGGATGACGCAGCAACTTTAGCTTTTCATAAAACGTTGATGATATACTCATGATGGAGAGAAGTTTGGTCTGATTTCATTTAAAGTCATCCTCTGCTTCATCTTCTGTTTTGAACAAATGATCAGGTAACATTAGACTGATTAGAGTTGGGTTAGAATCATTTCTTAGTCATTTACTGCTTTATTTTTGTGAGTCGGATAAATCAGCTGATTAGTTAGTGCAGCTGTACAAAAAGCTTCCAAATGACCAACTTGCCTTTGGAGATAAAAAGTCTCGGACGGAAACGTACTAAAAACAGGAGTCAAACAGTTTTCTGTTGAGCAGGGCTGAAACTGACGTCTGCTTGTGTGTCTCAAAGTGTTTGTATCCTACCAGCAAGGTTATCAATCTCTTTCTCCTGCAGCAAACTGACAGCATCGTCGTCTCCCTCCAGCATCAGCTCCGCCTCCGGGTTCTGGGCCACCACCGATTGGCTGCGGAAGCTCTTCTTCGACTTCAGCCCCTCCTCCTCCTCCTCCTCTGTTCCTGCTTAACAGCGTTTTCAAGGGAGTTTGTAAGTGAAGGTTGCTGCTGATTGAGAATATTTATGAAGTGACAACACGTCACTGACCGTATTCATCCAGAGATTTGAGTGAGACGTCAGCGTGTGTGGATCCGAAGGCATTTCTCACAAATCTCCTCCTCCTCCTCAGGTCATCCTCCCAGTAGTCCAGACGCCAGAAGTCATGTAACTGACTGCAGAAATGATAAGAGGCAGGTGAAAATGAGCGTGACCTAAGGTGGGAAACATTTTGGACAGTTGAGAGGAAAGAGGAAAACAGCAACCTCAAAAACTAATGAGCTACAGTCATTATTGGGAGACTTTGTAAACATAATATTATTATTAAACACATAAACAATAAAAGGTTTTGGCAAAAATCAATGTAATGTCTTCATTAAAAGGACATCTGAAAATATCCCAGAGTTTAATTTCACATCCTCCTCTCACCTCTGTGACATTGTCCCCCACGCTCCGTGCTTATTGGTCAGGATGTTGAGGATCTTCTGTTTCAGCTGGTTGGCGGTCACATGATCTCGGTGCTTGGCGGCACTGATGAGGTGATCACACATCTTCTCCTCTTCTCTCCGGTCCGCGGCGTACTGGGCACAGTTAGACTGAAAACCAGGAGGTAAAGAGTTAAAACAGCATTACAGTTAGAGGTGAACAAAAGGACAATTTCATCTTTACAGCACTGTACGGTCAACTCTCTAGTTATTTAAAAAAATGATTTTTATAGAGAGTAAAAGCTAGAATAAAGAAGTGTCTGCTGTTTGTACACATGCAAGGTCTTTTTGCTTTAAAAGGTCTTTTTTAAGGACACATTCACTGAACTGACTTCATGTGTGTCAAAGCTAATAAATACAAAATGACTAAAGAGAGCCAGAGGAGCAGAGCAGATTCTAAGTGATGGAGCTGCTTAATAATTAAACTAAATCTCATACTGGTGGTTCGGTTTGACACAACCACAGTAAACTGGGTCAGAAGGGGTAAATGTATATGATGAGGTCAGTGGAGCTAAAAGAAAATGTTTGTCCTGTGAAAGACATCCTGTCTTGTTCTGGTACCTAAGAAATCTCATCCATCTCTCCTCGGTGACTATAGATCAAATGCATTAATATCACACATCATGAAAGTCCTGCAGAGACTCTTATTGGTCCACCATGGGGTTGGAGTTGAAGACCCCATCATAACCTGCTTTAGCAAACCCACAGTCATCTGGACAAAGTAGCAGCTCAATAAGGATCGTGCTCCTTGCAGTACTACAGTAGATCCTTCCTGCCCACAACTACAACCTGCTGTGATTAATCCTTCAGGAAACTGAATTCAGGAAGAAATTACTATATGTGTTACTATGAGATGCTACAATATCTATTTTCCCAAAAAAAAAAAAATCAGCAGATTAAATGAACACCTGTTATAAACAGATGCACAGAAAATCCTACTAGTGGGGAGACTAGGCCTTGAATATATACTGTATAAATATCAAAATCAGACATTATTACTGCAAATTCTAAATTTAGTTTAACTGTTTTAGGTTCCTAAAACTGTCACATAAGTGAATGAATCCATTCAAATTATTTAATGCATTATTTATCAGCTGCAAAAAAGCCTTAAAATACTTTCTAACAGAACAAGAAATAAAATATGTACAATTAATAGAACTTTAGTGAAAGTAATAAAATATAATATATTTGCTGTTTGCAACAACCGATAAAAAAAACAACTTAATTTATACCTACTAAACGTGTGGTGGCTTAAACTCAACAGAAACTTTAAAAAAATACTCAAATTAAATAAAACAGGAAGTGAATCTTCTTAAACCTAACAGCATTAGCACAGCTAGCTGATATAGCTCAAGCCCCTGCTTCATAAGTGAAGCAAAGACTCATGGGAATATTTACCTTTCTTCTACTGAAGGTTGTTGTGTGGACGTCAGTTAGAGGCTGATACTGAATGTGTCATTTAGTTTCTAACATTAGCATCACTCAGAACCCTGATCTATTTTAGTGATAAACAGCCACCATGATAAACGTTCCCCTGGCAACGAGTGACATCGTGTGATGCTAGTATCCATAAAGAAAGAGCGCAGTAATGGTTGCTTCAAATGACTGATACAACTTAATGCTAGAAGTTTTACTTTTCAGCTGCTACATAAATCATCTGGACTTCTTTACTTACTTGAGGACATTACTGAAAACAAAAATAAAATCCTATAATTATCATGTTTTAGATGACTGTAAATCATCACCAGTTCAGACTAAAGTCGAGTGTTTACCTCAAATTCAGCATGTTTGTGCACATCCTCCGCCCTCTGTCTGTTCAGAATGAACTCTGCTTCATTTGCAACTCGAACAATATGGTCCTTCATGGCATGGCACAAGAGTCTGGTAAAAAAAAAAAAAAAGAGAATTACCATAATGGGACAAAGTTTTTAAAAAAACAACTTATTTTAGGACATTTTCCTTATTAACTTTAGTTTTATACATTACACCAGTCCATGTTAGCTGCACTTTAACGATGTGACCTGCTGAGAACTGAGCACTTATCCTGACAAGGCTCTCATTAGGGCTCAATCACATCAGTTGTCAAACACTGATAACAATTTTAGTGTTAATAAGCTAATCAGGGGGACTGGAGTCCTCCGTGTGAATAATTACCTCCCCTCGTTGATGAGCTCGATGAAAGCCAGGCCAGCGTTCTTCTGAATGGAGTTCTGCCACTCCTGGAAAATAAATCAGGATTATTAATTACTACATAAAAGTTTCATCAATTCAAAGTCTGTGTGCTTGTATAAAAGGTTTATTACAGGTTTGTAGATGAAAATTAAAATGTTATTTTTGTTTTCGTAAATGGTTATTAAGCAATTATGCAAAATAAATGAGTAATTTTATAAGATCTTAACATAAAATATCCAAACATGTCACATCCATCATCAGGAAGTTTCCTGTTTTTGGTGCATATGTGAGAGGAAACTTCTGAGCAGGATAACGGTGATGCTAAAAGCCTGAACTCCATTAGCTCCACCAGCTCTTAAGGCCATCTCCTGTTACACCCCCACCATTCAGAAGATCGATTTCCGGGCTTCAGTTTGCTCTCCCGGGCCTCTAATGGCAGACGAGACCGGAGTCAGTGGTAATACTATACATGCTGACGAGCAGCCTCCCAGAAGAGTAGAGGAAAGACAAAAGGAAAGGGAGTGGTGGGACGAGGAGGACAGAAGATGAAAGCAGCTGCTGCTAAAACACAGAGTAGAAATGCCTGAGATCGCGACTGAAGATGGAGCAGGAAACACGGGAGAGGAGAGACACGGTGATAGAGGTAGGGGAGATGAGGAAGAACAAGAGGAGGAAAACTCAAGGATGACTTCAAGAACAAAAGCTCTCATAATCCAGGGTCTGACAAAACAAGAGTGAAGATGAGAGAACTTTCAAGAAAACTGGCCACCCATGTGAGGACAGCTCTGTGATGGTGAGTGTCGTTTGATCGTTATGGAGGAACACTAGAGACAGAAAACCCTTTATTTTAATCAAGTTGTAAAGATTTTCTCATTTAATTGTTTTAGAGAGAATTATTATTGTGATTATTTGTGATTCAATGTGAGTTTTGTCTCAACACAATGCAAATCGATGTCACATTTCTGGGGTTTTGTGTTGTTTATTATATAAAATCTGTTGTTCTCTGGACTTTTTTTGCTCTAGTTTCTATATTAGAGGCGATAGGCCACCAACCTGAGAACAGAGCAGCATTACGAGCTCCACGACCGACGTGCTGGACTTCATACACACCAGACCTGCAGCACAGACACACAAACATCCGTCAGAAGCCTCCATTCCGTTATCTCTTACGTAATCACACAAAATCCCCATGAGATACAAAAAATATCAAAGAAAGTATGTTAACAATTTCTGTAGCCGTCATTTTAAAAAAAACCAATCATGCCACAGGAAAGACAAGAACAAACATTAGAGAAACTCAGGGAGGAGAGAGGAGGATCAGAAAAGAGGGAGAATTGAAGAGGAGAAAGAACCAACACTGAAACGGTGGATCACAAAACAGGAAGCAGGTGGGCAGAGAGACGACAGCAACACATTCAAGACAATCTAAATTACAGGGAGAGCTACAACGGATCATAATCTGATCTAAAAGGATGAACGAGTCTGTCTAGCTGAGATAAGACGGTGCAAAATACTGACTTCATACCTGGTGGACGAATGAGAGAAGCAGCTGACTCAAAAAACACTCAGTCATTCTCACACAGAGCAACACTTTTCTCTCGCTCGGTGTTTTGTCACACACACTAACATCGCAGTGAGGGACGGTGAATGAGGAGACTCCACAGAGAGACGCCAGTTAGAGAAAAAGGAGCCGTGTACAGCACCTGTACCTTCTATGAGCAGTTCCTGCCCATGGCTACCCAGCAGCGTCCTGGACAGAAAGGGAGCAAAGTCCACAAAAATCTCCCTCAGCAGGGGGGCCACCTTCTCCAGAGCTCGCTCCAGCTTGGTGGTGATGCTGCATGGGGGAAATAAGCAAGATAAAAAAAAAAGGATGAGAGAGGAGGGAAGATAAAAGATGCAACATACAGACGAGGGCTCAAAAAAATGTTTAGGAAATGGGGAAGAGCAAGAAAGAAACATGCATGAAAGAAATGAGAGACGGGTGAGAACAAGGGAGGAACAGGAAAAGAAATATGTGTGAAATGAAAGCAGATGACACCAAATCGAACACACTAATGGTTTTTATGGACCCTATAATGCCATCATGTTAGTACTGGTGGGTTTAGGCTGAAGGTATCACAGTTCAAAAGCTAAACCTAAATTGTGGTGTGTGAATCTGTGTGAGCTGAACTGTTAAATGATGCTCTTTAGTTAACTGAAGGCTGCATTGCCTCTCCACTTGTCTTTGCATTTGATTTAATGCATTAAAGTCTTTGGAAACCTTCAGTAAAGGATGAAAGCCCCCAAAAGTCCTGGCCATCCATTTGTTCAGACTCATCTAGTTTATTTTTTCTCATGACGTTATGGTTAGGGGTTAGAAATCTTCAGCCATATAAATATGTTTTGGCCAGTTGTGCAAAAAAAAAAAAAAAAAACAAGAGAAAGGGAAAAAAGCTGCAGTTGTTTTGTTTTATGGAGCTAAGAATAAAAGTCCAGCTGGAAACTACAAACCAGTTAGATGATAACTTTAGATTTTAAATAATTACTACAATAACTTTACATTTCATCATTCTCAAAAGTTCCCCTATTTTTGTTCATAAAATAATACTATCTTAAAAAAACAACAACAAAAAAACAAAAAAAATATCAACCACATGCTCTTAAAGGAATAAATCTGCCATTTGAAGTGTGTTTCTGTGTAAAAGTTGTCAACAATTACTATTTTACTAATTGTAGATAACCTTCTGAACAGCCTTTGTTTAGAGAAATAGAATGTACATGCTAAGGGACTGGTGGGCTAATGGCTAGTCTAAGTGCAGCCAACACCAAAGTGCAATACTGCAGTTTTAAAACAGCTCCAGTCTCCAAACTTTCATAGCAGTTTATGTTATTTTAGAAACATTTCACCATCAGTTAAGCATTACATGGTTATTTGCAGGGAATTCTGTGTTTTTACAAGAATAAATATCATCAAAAGTTGTGACATTTAGCACTTCCTGTGCATCCAGGGGTCACAGCAGGAATTTTTATTGTATTTCTTCCAAACACTTGTGTAATGCAAAAACTGATGGCAATGTAAAGGTTTATAAATCAATGCTCACATGAGCAGTTGGAGATTGTTAGCGCATCAGTCCTGCAGGATGAACTATTTGTCCAAACTGAGGCTGTTCTATCTATTAAGGGTTAGATCCATCCATCTATTCTCTAATGCTTTTTTAAAGTTGGGATGCAGAGTTAATGAGTCCCGAGGTGTCCCCAGGCCAGAGAGAATATATAATCCCTCCAGTGAGTTCATGGTCTGACCCATGGGTCCCACCCAGTGGGACATGTCTGAAACTCTTCAAAGGAAGTCATAATCAGAGTCAGATGCCTGAACCACCTCAGCTGAGTCCTTTTGATGAGGAGGAACAGCTGCTCTACTCCCAGCTCCCCTTAATGATGTAGCTCTTTACCTCATCTTTAAAGCTAAAGCCCAGACACCCTATAGAGCAGGGGTAGGCAGCTAAATATGGTCCAGGTACATGACGCAGTCCTCAGTCCAAGTGAGGGGGTGTGGTCCGTGTTCTGCTCAACTCGCTCGGCACCCGACTGCACCCCCTCCCTCTGGACCGAAATCAGGTCCATGCTTGGTGTTCTCCCGTTTAGGGAGAAGGGGCGTGCCGGGTGCCGCGCGAGCAACAAACCCATGGTAGCTCTTTGGTAGCGCTTGCACACCCCCTCCTCCTGGACCGAGTCCTGGATTTGCTGTGTGGTCCAGAAAGAACTGGCTTTGGATCCGGATCAGGACTGCGGTCCTCCTGTTAAGTGACCTCTGCTATAGAGGAAGCTCATTTCAGCTGCTTGTATCTGAGATCTTGTTCTTGGTCATTATCTAAATCTCTACATCAGTGGTTCCCAATGTTTCTTGCGCCACAGACCGGTTTCGTTCCGAGCAATAAGTCTATGGACTGTCGGTGTTTAGGGGGCGGGCTCTCCAAACCAGAGACCTTGCGCTTCACCCTGGACCGCGGAGCAAATCACACCCTGCTCACACTCCTTTGCCATGAAACTCAGCAGGAAGTGAGGAGAACAGAACAGCTCGGGTCACTCGTCAGCTTCTCAGCAGGTGATCACAGGCTGCAGGCTTGATACCGTGACGGTGCCCGGGCTGGATCTTTCAGACGCGATCAATAGATCAATTATAAATGTTTAATTCTGCAGTTCCGATGGCCAACTGACCCACGGACCGGTACCAGTAGTTTAGGACCTCTGCTCTATATCATAGGCGAGAGATGGAACAGACCAGTAAAGCTTTGTCTTCTGGCTCAACTCCAACCCCGATCCATCGGTCCAGCTCTCGCTCATCCCACCATCACTCATGAACGGGACACAGAGATATGTAAACTCCTCTGCTTGAGGCAGAGACTCTCTTCCAAGAACCATGACCTCAGACTTGGAGGAGGATAGTTTATCATTTTTACACAGAAACACACTTCAAAATGGCTCAAATACCCTTTTAAATCATAAACGCTGGAGGAAAAACAGAAATCAGATGAATAAAAGAAGATTATTTTTGGATTTTTTAGTTATGAAATGGAGAAAGTAAAGTAAGAACATCTAGGCAGAGCAGACTAAAACATGTGGCCATGATGGCTGAGGGGTTTACATGTGATTTCTGACACCGCTGTTCCCAAATTCTTCGTTTTAGCTTGTTCAGAGAACCAGATGAGTCAGCGCTGCAGCGGAGGTCAAAACGACTGTTTGACTCCGGCCTGATCTGGACTTTAGGGGTTAGTGTGAGAAGACATCCATGCAATAAGGGACAGACTTAAATGTGGTGCCGAAGATGGTCTGAAACCCAAGTGATGCTGTCATCTTGCCGAAGCAAAGATGTCTGTCTTTAGTAGCATGGCATAAAGGGAACACTTAGTAGTGGCTGGGAAGAGTGTGGTGGAGGCGTGGCGGTGGAAGGACGGGGTGAGGGGTGGGGTGGGAGGGGCATGGGGACAGGACGAGTATCTCCTTGCCTAAAACACTGTCCTGCATCTCGGGGGGCTGCCTGGAAGCCTGCCAGAGAGCTAAAAGACTTGAGCTCAGGGGGCGTCTGACCGCTGCGCAGCGCACACTGCGCCACCTCACAATAGGCACTGCAATACAAACCACATAAAAACACACACACACTGATTTAGGAACACACGTGCACTCACACACTCTCACGTGTGTTCACTTTTGCAGCAACAAGTGTGTGTGAATATCTTTACAGCACAAATTTCTACACAATTTAAACAAATAATTAGTAAAAAGTTCACACAACAGATCACCTAAAACGCTCATACATTAAAAAAACAAACACATATTCATGTTATTCACATTTTTATTTCAATGTCCTCTGAAACACATTAAGACCAAGCAGCATAAGTTAATAAATGTTTTCTTCATCTCCCTTAAATCAGGACATTAAAACACAGTCGAGTTGAGTAAGTGAGATGTGTGTGTGTGTGCGTGTGTGTGTGATGGCTTAAAATAAGTGAAGCAGGAGGATGATTAATCTTAGTCGATATTTATTATGGGTGTCTGACGAGTTCATGTTTCATTTCCTCTGGTTGGAACGCATCGAACCCTCCTGCTGAAACAGAATCCACCTGCTTCAGTCGGTGCCAACAGACCCTTTTTCACTTCAGACACTTTGACCTGAAATAGTGGGACAGGTGCATCTCTGAGAGCTGAATTACACTCAGAGGAAGTTCTGTTTGTCCAGGTGCAGAAGTGGAACGCAACCCTCATTAATAAACCCGAGCTAGTCCAGTTATTTCAGGTCAAAATCTCTGAAATGAGCCTACAGCTGAAACAGATAGAAGGGTTTCTTTGTGCCAACAAAGATAAACTTTGGGATAAGATTTGTGCCTAAAAGGATCAACCAAAAAATACAGTCATGCACAAATTATACCCAAATAAAGCAACCATAACGAACATTTCAGAAGCAAAAGTGTTGAATTCAAAAGCAAAATAATCATACTAAAAACAAAATAAACCAGTTTATAAGTAAATATATTTCTAAATAAAATACTTTTTACTTTTTAACTATTCATATTTTATTTCTTTGACACACTTTTTATTTTTGGTTCTCTCTTAATTCTGTTACTCAGACCATTTATGCTTTTATTCTGAAGGGGTAAGCCTGAGTAGGAGGGGCTTTTCAGTGCTTCAATCTAATTGGTTATGAGGGCTTGGAGCATAGATATCCTATATAATGGCTAGGTGAATCATCTGGGGTTCGACAGGGTAGCTAAAGGGCAGCCATCTTACTACCGACAGTACCAGATGGAAGGTGAGTGATCAACTGAACTAAAAATACTCGACTAAAAATGAACGGATTTACAAACGGTTTACTTTCTTACAAACCTTATTATGTATACACTTTAGATAGGATACTTTCACATTTTATGAGCTTCCTGGCCATTACCGATATATTTCACAGCCACGTCTCTGATGTTTATAACAAAGCAAACCGTTTGAAAATCGGTTAAAAATTGAGCAAGTTACAGGTATGTAATTGTGCATGCACCATTGACACCAATATTAAGAAAGGGGGCAGCTGTCTGTGGTAAAATGGCTGCCACGTAGCTACGTCAGGGTCCATTGGCGAACAGCACGGGTAAGATATCTAGCCTTTATATATGATATCTATGGCTTGGAGTAGATGGCTTTAGCTGTTTGGTGCTTCAAACCTCATAACAGGTTACAGCAGAACCAAAACATACCCCTTCAGAATAAAAGCCTAAATGGCCTGAGTAGCACATAATTAAGTGAGAATCAAAAAGGTGTGTCTGAGAAATAAAATATGAATTGTTAAGAAGTAAAAATAACTACCGTATTTGCCCGAATATAGGACGACCCTGATTATAAGACGACCCCCCCTTTTCAAGACTAATCTTCAGAAAAAAAAAGACTAAATTCACTTTTTAAAGAAACAATTTTTATTGAAATTTTGAGAAAATTTAACTAATGCTACCAATAATTCCAGACTGCTTTAATATTTGCTTATTAACAGTGGTGCACACAACTAGTCCACCAGTCCACCGTACTGATCTCTCTGCCCGAACGCACCTTTGCTGACAGGAGCTTTCACGGTCAGACTGTGCAACTTCGCGATCATCAGACACTGATGAACTTCACATCCAGTTGTGGAGCTGAGATGGAGTTTTCATGTAGGGGAAGCTTGTTTACACACACAAGCTGCTGCGGCAAAATGCACAGACACACACGCACACACAGAGCTGCGCCATGAACGAACACACACACAAACCCACTTTTGCGCCATGATCGTGCAGACACACACACAAACCCGCTTTTGCGCCATGATCGTGCAGACACACACACACAAACCCACTGTTGCGCCATGATTGCACGCACACACAAACCCACTGTTGTATGGGAAGTGGCGTACTGAGGCGGTTTTGGCTTTCCATACTGTTACGCCATGATCGCGCGCACACACAAACCCGCTGTTGCGCAATTATTGCGCAGACACACACACAAACCCGCTTTTGCGCCATGATCGTGCAGACACACACACACAAACCCGCTTTTGCGCCATGATCGTGCAGACACACACACACAAACCCGCTGTTGCGCCATGATCGTGCAGACACACACAAACCCACTGTTGCGCAATTATTGTGCAGACACACACGCAAACCCGCTGTATGTGTGAGGGAGTGTGTGTGTGTGTGTGTGTGTGTGTAGGTGTGTGTGTCGGGTGCATATAAAGAACGGTGAGACGGATGAGGTTCTGAGGGAGAATGCCTGTGAATCGAGCGAGCGACGCGAGCCCTCACCTGTACAGTCTGCTGCTGAAAACACCTGCTGGGTCTGGACATTTTAATCCTCAGTACTAGTAAACCTGTAACTTTGAACTAGGCCAGGCCCGGACCTCTGGAACCACTTGCGGTCTGAGCTGCTTCCTGCCGCTTTGACCAAAAAGCCTGCGCCCTCCGCCGGAAAAAACTAGGGCGCGATAATAAGACGAACCCCCCTTCTTCAAATTATTTTAAATGAAAAAAACCTCGTCTTATATGCGGGCAAATACGGTATTTTATTTGGAAATATAAAGATTTACTTACGATTTTTAAAATGTGATTATTTTGCTTCTGAAAAAACAACATTTTTTTTTGTTTTATTTGGGTGTATTTTGTGTGTGACTGTATTTTTTTTTGGCTGATTGTTTTGGCACAAATTTATCCCATAGCTAAACATGTTGGCGTCAGACTTTGTTGCTCTGACTGGTTGTAAAAGTGGCAATGTGTGCTGTGAGATCTACATCTTTTTGGTCTAAATTAATTCAAGACTGAGCAGATAAAATAATATGAAATGGTAAAGTTGAGTTTGAAGTTTTGATTACATACATTTCAGTAACTTACATGTTCAAATCAGGAGATATTTTCATAATTTTTATAGAAAAAAATGTCAAGAAATTGACTTATAAGGTTGCTTTAGAAATTATTTGGCAACTTAAATTGACTCTTTAGCACAACCAAAACAATTTCTGTGACTAGTCTTTGTAATCTGTCCCCCCAGCTGTCAAACACTCTGATCTGCACCCATAATGTTCCCAGTTTAACCAGATAAAAACTCTTCTAACTAATGTCAGTAAGGATTCTTTGATTAGGATGAAAGGATTGAAATGAGGTGGGAAAAAAAAGACAAGAAAATAAAAACAAGACAAAAAAAATCCAAAAGGAGGAACGAAATAAAAAGTGGAAGGAGACGAAGTGGATGAAGAGCTTCGTGATGGTGAGGACACACACCTCATGTTCTCCATGGTGTCTTCTGGCATGGGGGCCACCGTCTGCACCGCTGGCAGGTTCTTACTAGTCGCTCCATTAACAAATGATGAGGAGGAGGAAGTAGAGGAGGAAGCAGAGTCTGTGGCACCTGAGGAGGACAAAAAAAAAAAAAGACAGCACAGAAAGGAATAAAAAATATGACAACAATCACAAAAACATGAGTCGATCAAGAATGGCAACAATTAGAATGCAAGACAATAAAACAGGAAACACATTAACGCTGCTGATCTGTTGAAAACAAATTGAATTTGGATTGCATTTCACTGGACGCGCCGCCGCCGCAGTTCTTCTGGTAATGGTTTGTGAAAATAGCTTTGCAATCAATATACAGAAACCGTTTCAGGGAACTGACCCGGCCTTGTCCATTATGCATGAATAATACAGCAGAATGTATCTGACTGGCCAACAGAGACTTGAATACAAATCAATTTCCCTTCAATAAATCTGCTGAGCATGATGTCAGCTGATCGACGTTCAAATATCATCTTGAATTTGTTCTTTTTCCATTCTAATCGCCATCTTTTGTTATTCTGCAAGGTGTGTTACATTAAATAGGAATGATCCAAAATACACTAATGACAACCTCTAAAGTACCTGTAGTGTTGATCATGCTCTTGGGTGTAGCTGTTGCAGCAGCAAAAATGTTAGGTGTGCTGCCAGGGGTGGCTGCTCCGCCGGTGGTGGGTGTGCCCACAGTGTTGACTGACAGGCTGCCGGGCGGCGGCTTTTTCACAGGGACAACAACACTCCTGTAAAGACAAATCACACAGACTTCAGGTAAAAGAACAACATGTTGTGACATATTGGTTACATCTGTTGGTCTGTGCCTGCAGTGGATGGAAACATGAAGTGACAGTAGCATAGATCTGATGTTGGTAGATACCATAGCAGCTCTGCTCTGCATGAGGCGCATGATGTAGCTATTTTAAACTAACAGGCATTGACCGGTAAAAACTTTTATCTGCTCAAATTTGGAGGTTTAATAATAGAAGTTTTTAAAAATAAAAGTACATAGAAACAGATTATATCTTAATAATTCATAAGCCTGATCTATTAAAATAATCCACATTATAACACAAATTGTAAAACAATTTATATAAATGTAAAAAGTTGTGATTTTTGTAGATTTTCCGATATATTTACTGAGCCTCAAAAGGGGCATTGGAGAAAAAAAAACATTTACTTCTGTGAGATTTTGAGTTACTTTTGCAAGATCCTACAAAAGTTTTTAAGCACATGCACTTCTGAGATGTTAGAAACCATAGACATTAAAATCCTGTCAGCTGTCTCGCTTTGTGAAACTTCCTCCTTAGCAATGTGAAGTGGACATTTATGGTCATGTTAAGGGTGCAACTGACATACATTTAAATCTTTAAGGTATCTGAGGAAAAAGAAATAAAGGCATATGTAATCTGTCAGAGTCAAACTGGATGCAATGACTTTTTGTCAGGAGAAATTGTCCTGTTTAGTAGTATTTGACATAATGTAAAGGACTCATGACCCTGTAGTCAAAGTATTTAAAAACATCAGTCAGTCAGTCAAACTGGATGTTATAATCCCTGTTTAGCAGGTGAAAAATAGCCTGTTTAAAATATATTTACAGTGCAAAGTACTAAAGATGTCACCCCTTCACAAGCCTGTAAGAGCTACATCACATTTAGGCAGTGTGAGGCTTGTTATGGTAGAAAATTCCTAAATGTGTGACTTATTGTCACGAAAAAATACATTAAACAATAAAAACAGAATAATTCATTAAAATATTAGCAAAGTAAACAAAAGAATATTGACAACATCTTTGTAAAAAACATTTCCTTTGTAGAAAAATCTATGCTAGATTTACATTTACTGCAGTTAAGTTGTTAGAGTCTGGTTTTAAATTTAGCAAGGCTTTAGTATACAGATATGATAAACTCCAAACACTTTAAACCAACTCTCAAATGGAGAAAATGTGAGCTCCTGATAAGGGACAAACATTTTCTATGATCTTTGACATACACATTTAAGTGTGCACATGGTTAAATTCTCTGTACTTAAGCAGCAGAAACAGCAAGTTGCACCCAGTGAGACGGCTGACATGGCTGTCATTTAAATTTTTGGCAAACCATCACTTTATGACACAGCACCACCCCTCGGAGGGTCAGCTTTTTCAACACCACATGTAGTCCATGTTCCCTGCATTTGGCATACATCCATCATGTACCTGTGAAGCTGTCTAGAGCTGTCCAAGCTCCACATAAAAGTCTATAAATCCCTCCCATCGGTGTGTGTCCTTCCAAAGCCTCAGGGCTGACCTGGAAATGACTGTGCTTAAAAACTTTAGCGGGATCTTCTAAAACTAACTCAGGATCTTGCAGAAGTGAATTTTTTTTTCATTTATCTTCATGTGAAGCTTATTATTTATTTGGCTAAAACAAAAAACTGTTGAAAGATTTTTGCACAAACTGATGGGAAAGATGCAGCCAGCCTGTCTGACCTATAACCAAAAAATATTATAGAATCTCAGCTGCACATACATATACAATTTTCTGATTCTACTTCTGTTTGTTTCTTGCAGGTTAAACAGCAGATAGGGGGCCGACCTGTCGAAGGAGTGGAACTGCATGGGCAGCATGGGATGTGTCTTGAGGGCGGGGTCTGGGTGGTAGGGCGTCGGACCTGACTCCTGGCCCAGCTCGGCCCCGTCAATAGGAGCAGCCACCAGGCTCTTCAGAATCTCCTGCATTTCAGAGAGAGGAACCAAATCTGGTGAAGGGAGGGTCATAGCTCCAGAAATGATATCTAAATGTAGAATTTAAGATTTTACAACTAATTTAAAACTACAACAAAAAGCAACGAGAATCTCTAGTAACAAAACATGCCAGTATTCTATTATTTTAGGTGATTAAGATGCAAAATGATTTTTACTCATATTTGCAGGTTTGAATGATGACATCATCCACACACCTTAACATTGATGCCTTTGTTTGTTTGACTGATGCTGGAGATAGAAGAGGGCGGAGCTTGGCTCGAGTTGGGAGTGGACCTGGGGTTGTGGGGGGAATCCAGAAGGCTCTCCTGCGACCTCTGAACGTCTGACGACAGGCTGCACAGCAGATCGGTGCCTCCTCCCCCACTCCCTCCTCCTACTCCCGCTCCTCCATTGTCTCTGTCTCGATCTCTGTCCGTCTCTCGTCCCACCAGGCCCAAACCGAGCCCCAGACCCACCTCCGACCCGTTCAGGGACCCGGCTACATGACCCTCCTCTCCAATGCCTGAATCTGTGTGAGGGAGGCCGGCCAGGGGGGAGTCATCCACGGGGGTGGGGGTCTGTTTGTCACGGTCAGAGAAGACGGTGGAGGGATGCTCTACAGGGAGGAGGAAGAAATAATAAAGTTGTCTTTTTTGTGCACATATCTATTTTCATATACACAGATATTGCATGTAAGCAGCTATTTAGTACTTTGTCGTATTCTCAGCAGAAGTAGTATTATGCACAGTCATCCTGATACAGAAGACATATAATTAATCACCTGTACTGGTCGGAGAGTTGATCTCATGACGAATGCTCCTTCCTGATAGGCTGGTAGACCTGCCAATCTCCCTCTGGGGTTCCAAAATATCCCGGTACTTGGACACCATGAGGACAGAGATGAAGTAAACGACCGCCAGCGCCAGAAACTGAGCCTGCTTACTGTCATCCTGCAGACCAAAGAAAATTCACATCACTTGCAAATAAAAAAAACTTCTATTCTACCCATTTATTTATAACTGAATATTGCAAAAGTTAGGACTTCATACCACGTCTCTGAAAACGACAGCTCGGAGACGATTGATGTCCACGTCCTGTAGGAGCCTGTCTGGGTCCTGCTGCGTGTAAAAAGTGGCGTCACATGTTTATGTTGCTGCGAGACGTTTGAGGTGTCGTAGGTGTTTGTGCGTTTAGTACCTTGCTGGTGGTGGAGGCACTGTGGAGGCTGTCCTGTGACTTGCTGCTGGTTAATGAAGACTTACAACTTCGGTCTCTCTGTCTCTGTCTGCACTCCAGGCAGTTCCTGACCGCCACACAACAAACTGATGGAAGTAAAAGATATGTATAAATACATGTAAGTATCATATAATGACCAAGGCTTTTACATATCAAGGCTTTTCTGCCTGTAAACACTTTTTTATTAGTTTATTTTTTATGCTTTACTGAAGCACTTCAGAGATTTAAAGCACATCAGTAAAAAATCCTAGAAAAAAAAGTTTAGAACAGTTTAGCACACCGCCAAAATAAGAGTCCAAGTGAAGATAGGTGGTTTGTAAACAGGACTTCTCCTTTTAAACTTAAAAAAAAAAAACAGCTGATGCAGGGAAATGAATAGCAACCCATGATCCACTTTATTTCAAGCACCAATCAAAGTAAATGTAATGTTGCTTCTTTTATTTTATGATTTTATATTTTAAGAGCATTGATGAGAAAAATGTCTGATCTAGAGCAAAGTGTTCTTTAGCGGGAGAAAGAGTCAGTTTTTATACAGAATATTTAAATATGTAGAAAACTTTGAAAGTGTAAACATCACAGAGCTGCCTGCCTGGGCTAATTCAAACAGTAAGTGAAAATTTCATTGAATTATTTGGTTTTAAATCACAAAAACCTTAAAAGCAGTCTCTGTGATTTTCTGAAACCAAATCAACAGTTTGATCCTTTATTTAGGAGGTTTTATAAAAACACAAGCAGACTGTTTTTACATCCACAACCACAAAAGCTTTAGTATAAAGAAATCCTATGAAAAACGGCAAATAACAGATTCATAAGGTTAAATGCTTTTTATCACAGCCGTTTTGATAAAAAGTTACAGGTATTTTAATCATTTAAAAGCCTCATTATACAGACATACTACCTGGAAAAGGTGGTGCTACATGGTTTTATACTAAAAAGACGCAAAAATCAACATTTTTAGCTTGGCTCAATGATCAAACAACCCAAAAATCTATATTTAATGACTATAAAACAGCAGATGTATCTTCCCCTGCTCTGGATAGTGGGTTAGGACCATATTTGCCTTGAACTAGATAAAATAACAGCACATAGTTTCTAAAGTCTGTAAACGGGTCACCTGAATGGAGAACTAATAAATCACTGCCTGCTCAGAAACAAGTCCCTCTGGTAATGGTGATCTAATAGATTCAATAAGTTCAGACTTTGTTTCACAGACATTTCTATTAAACACTTTGTGACATCACAGCCTTCAAAACATTAAAGTAGTAAGTTTTTATTTGCAAAATTAGTTTTTTCATTGTTAGATACTCATTTGTACATTGATTATTTTGCATATATGATTATTATCAGGCTTCTCTCAACATCTCATAGCTGTAAGTTTGTCTAAAGGAGCAGCCAGAAGCCTAAATTTCGATCAATGCTAAACGTATGAAAGCAGCACACACACCGAGGCGGAGGCACTGCCTCATCAGCCCTCCTGACGACATGTTTTTCTCTGCTTCGATCTCGCTGAAGTTGAGAGAGCTGGCAAACACCAGAACGTCCACCATGGCCATGAGACGAGACAAAAACGTGACCGCCGTTTCCGAAGACATGCCCTGCGTCGCCTCAATGTTCTCCAGCTCCGTCTGAGGAGGGAAGAGAGAGAAATACACAAGCGCTTGACGGTTATTCTGTGACAAAACCAGGATGTGAATGAGATGAAATGGATGCTCTTTGAGTTGCTGAGGAGAGACAATGAATTTATCTTTAGGAAGCGCCCACTAGTTTGAGGATTTTTGGAGCGACCTTTAGTTTCATGCTGAGAACATGGGGTGATAAAATCTTGCAATATGAGGTGCTCTACACACAGGAAGTGCAGCCTGATGACACACAGGTGATGGTAACAGTGGGACTGTGACAGCAGCAGTGTGGCCTATTAGCAGTACTGGAGCTAACAAAAGAAAAACACTGAATTTCATGTTAAAAATGTGTCATTGCAAGAAGTGAACCCAAACACGTGGCTTGCTGTTTCACTGTGAGGAGCTGAATCAGTGCACCCATCTGAAGTTTCATCAGAGCAAGTGACCACAGACAGTTGAGGGAATAACAGACACAGAAACGTTGGTGCTTTTAGCTCGTCTGGTGAGGATGATCACAAGTTTCTGTACGCACCTCTCCCCCTGCACCTCCTCCCCCAGGAACAGGGGTCACCTCCTCTCCTTTTGAACCCCTCTGGGGTCCGGCGCCTCCTGCCTTCTTTAATTTTGATACAAATGAGACATTCTTAGCAGATGCAGGCCCTGGGGACTTTTAGAAATCTCTTATATACTCAAATTAGATCTATTTTCAAAAGAGTTAATCCCTTCACGCTTCCTATTCCTTATTAGTGACAACCCTCAATTTCTCCTAGAATATTCTAACAGCAGTAAATAAAACAATATAAGCCTGAGATTGGATTAGCAGCAAAGTAAGCACAACAATTTCAAACACTATGAATGTCAAGCACGCGAGTGTTAGTCGCAATGGAAACAAAATCCAAACGAAGCGTAAGAAGGAAAAGAGAGAAAGAAAGTGCAACTTACAGTGTTGGCACTACTCTTAGAACTCTGCACATGCAAAACAGACAAAGAAAGACAAGAAAATACACAAAATACACAGAGAGGAAAAGAAAGTTTAAAATGCATAAATGATAAAAATAAGAATTCATTAAATTAAATGATAAAATTAAACTGTTAAGTCAAAGGATTAGAAACTTTTGGATTAAAATACTATGCTAGATCGACTATTAGGTTTATGGAATGAAAAGAATCCAGATGTTCTTGGAAGTTTAAGAAGAAATTCTAATGTCCTTTTATTATTTTCTTTGATTTAATAGCAGATAACAAACACATTCATCATACCAAACTAAATTAGATCAACAGTGTTGGAGGAGGGGGGATAAATTGTGCATTTTTCTACGTCTGCAAATAGAGGAGCTGCAGTTCTCCCTCCAACCACAGGGGGGTGGAGGAGAGCCACTTACAGAAGGGGAAGTGGCAGCCGACAGGAGAGGCAGGATGCCTCCACAGGCGATGATGATGTTATCCACCATCTGAGAGATGAGGTGGATCGTGTTGTGGACGAAGATGATGTTCTCATTGCTGTTCACAAAGTCCATCACTGACTTGGTGGAGTGGCTAAAAAATATTACAAAATTAAAAGTTAGCTGGACTTCTTCTGGAAACAGCAGATCTGATTCCTTGTAACTCACCTCCTCCACACGTGCACGTCCGTCTCCAGTGCAAAGAGCAGGTCGGTGAGCAGCCTCTGGTGCATCGGGGACCATTTGAATTCTGGGATGCGGAACATAGTTGTGCGTGGGCCGGGACTGAACTGACGCCGCTGCTCGTCCGTCATGGGCATGCCTCTGAAGCCCAGATCGACCCGCAGGTCCCGCTCCAGCTGGGCTGCAGTACGGCCATGCAGGGCCTAAACAAATACGGTAGTGGGTGAACTGGCAGAGGGCGTTCAGTGCACGTCTGATTGGTCGAATAAAAATCTACTCATGCAGACAGTTACAAAATTAAATTTCACTTTCACAGTTTGATCAAAGATGAATAATTTATGTGCTTTTATTGAATATGGAAAACCTAGCTTGAAGCAATCAGGGCTCAGACGTGCATGCAGCTCAGGAAAGCTGGGATGCAACACAAACCTGGGTTGTTGCTGTTGTTTGGATCTTCTTTGTGTCCTTGTCCTTCCCATCATCTGACCTCTCTGTATCAGAAGTAGTGCTGGCTGTGTCTCCCCCAGTCTTAAGCCCCACAGAGTCCCCCTCCACCCCAGATACGCCCTCTCCTTCTGGGAAATCTGGTCTCGATGCTCCTTGGAGCTGGAGCTGGAGCTGGGACTGGCTCTCGGCTTCGGCGATGGAGCTGATGTCAGCGAGAGGACTCTGGATCTTGAAGGGTCCGTCCTCTGGAAGCTCCCCGGGCGAGTGGCTTTGCGTCAAATCAGAGCCGCAGCTGGTCATGTGGGCCAGCAGACTGAGGTCATCGCTGGCGCTGATGGTGGAGTGAACGGGGTTTGATGGAGCAGACTGGTCCGGACTCGGCAGTACAAGGGGGTCTGTGGCTGCCAGAGCTGGAAGCAGCTTCTCATCAACCTGAGGGAGATAAATGAGGTAATGCTAAGCAGAGTAGTGTAGGGAAAGACAGGAGATACATCTTTTTGATCTGAGACAGGAGGAAGACTGAAAGAGAAGGATAAATAATAGAGATGCAGTAATGACAGATTGATTCTAGGTCAGCGGGAGGGGATGAGCTCCACAGATACAATTTTAATTAATCAACAACAATACCCGTCCTACCTTGCTGAAGAGAAATCCATTGTTGCTGGGAACGCTGTCTTTCTCATCAGCTAATGTGATGAGAGGACCCATGTTCCCATCATCCTCCATGCTGACTCCAGAAAGCCCCAGGCTCGTTCCAATCCCAACTCCTGAACCTGGCGTGTCGTCTTTAGGTGCCAGATTCCCATTTAGGTTCTGAACCACAGAGCAGTAAGCGCTGTCCAAGAGAGAGTCCACTTCCACGAGAGGTCCGTTTTCCATCCCAACCCCACTCCCACCACCTCCACCCCCACTAATGCCTTCTGGAGAAAGGTCCAGGTCATCCAATTTCACCTCAGTGGCTTCGACTTTTTCAGCTTTAATGTCCACAAGAAGGTCGTGGACCTCCACCCTCACTCCTGGTCCGGAGCTTTGCTCGCCGGGCGTCAGGGCCTCCCCGTTTGGTCGCTTCACAGCACCTTCCGCGAGGAGGTTGCGTGAGTCTCCGCCGGCCCCTTCGCTATACTCAGCTTCACTCTCAGGCGTCTGTGTCTGTGAGTTGTCATCAATCTCCAGGTTGCCATTGACGACGGGGGCCGGCGCAGCCGAGAGGCCAGAAATCGTGGACACGGAGCCTTTCTTTCCTTTCTTCATGTTTTCCTCCTCCTGACGCTGGTACTCTTCATACATCTTGGCTAAGTACTCCTTATGGGCTTCGTAGGTCACCTGTGACAGATGGTGGGATATAATTGGTTAAATATTCACAGCCAATAGTTTCACTCCACATCAAAGAGCACCAGGTGGGCCTACATACTGTAGATCAACATACTGAAGAACTAGAACTCTAGCCTTTCAGAGCCATTAGACCATCTTACCTTGGAGTGTGCAATAGACAGGGTGTCAACCCAGACCCGCCACCCTCCCCATTCATATTTGATGGCATGGTAGAGCAGGATCCTAAAGATGTTGTACACCATCTCCGTTATCTTCTGCTCCTCCGGGTTCTTGGGGTTGATGTATCCGAGGGAGAACATCCAGTCCTGCCACACGGAGCACTGCAACAAGCAGCTGGTGCATAAACACAAACCATTCGATGTTAGGCAATGTTCAGCTCGAGCTTCATCTCAGAATATAACAACTACTGGTGGAAGATGATGACATGTGGTGGAATAAATGTAAGTAAAAGCCGGAGTGTGCTTTTACCGTCGGTTTTCACGGCTGTTACTGAAGAGTTTTATCATGTCGGAGAGAAAGAGCCTCCTGACTTCCATCAGCTCAGCACTTGGGCTGGAGTTCTTCAACAGGGTGGCCACAACCTTTAGAATCACTGGGTGGTACGAAAAGAAAAGAGCAGCAGAAGAAAAAGCATATAAAGCATCCTGATTGAGAGGGAAAATGTGAGAGTGTGAGGCAGATCGGTAAGTGGAAGATAGCAGCAGCGTCGGCTTCATACTCCGATGTTGCTGTTTGTTTGTTTGCATTAAAATAACTGTTATTTACAGACAGAAGTGCGCAGAGAGACTGGAGAGTATTTCTGTACTCACTTGGATTCTGGATCTTGACAGTGGAGTCGGGCTCAGGGTGGGGTTTGTGAACCACCTGAGTGCAGACCTGCTCCGTCAGAATCTGAAAGAACACGCCGTTTAAAGGCAAGCACTTAAATCCTGACTAATTCGTGTGAATCGGTTTGGACGCACCGTGTCCGACGAGCACATACCTCGTACAGAGTGTTGTAGGTGGTGATGGAAACCGTGTTGGTGTGCATCATCAGCCTTTCTCCCAGCAGCGTGAACAGACTGTGCGTGTGCATGATCTCCACCTTCCTCCTGCAGGGTGAGCAGGGACAGCATCAGCAACGACTTTAAGACGGATCGACACAAACTGGACGAGGTCGTTAAGTTTGCAACTTTTTGCACTTATAGTATAAGAAAATAAGAATCAAACACCTCAGTTTGTTTCTAACTTTAAAAAATCAGCTTCTATTTTTCCAGTGTGTGACAGAGAATGTGGTCCCCCTAAAAGAAGCCTATTGTAAATAACCGAGGAGGCGCTTTCATACTCCAGAGAATGAGACGCATCATGTTGACGTCTCCACAAATAGTTAAATTGCGGATTCGTCTGCCGCTCGTCGGCCTTGCAGACGGCAGAGAGAACTGACAGGTATCAAACCATGTCCTTACCGTGTCATTAAATCCCACTTTGATGCAATAACTTCAAACTAGAAATGGAATGAGACACTTTTGGCTGAATGTCATGTTTTCTTTTCCACAGATACCACTTGTCAGTCAAACTGTTGACAGGCAGCGATGTTTATTTATTTATTTATTTATTTATAAGAGCAGTGGCTGTTTTCTTTTAAAAACCTGTCATGTGTGCCATTGGCTGCAATATGTCCTGCAGCCAATTTATTCTCATTTCTTTAGTTTAATCTAAAAATAAATCGCAAAGATAATGTGAGTCGACAGGCGAAAAATAGCATTTTCACACAAGATGAACTTCCAAAAGAACTATTAAAACTTGAATTGTATATTCTGTTTGCTGTAATGTCTTTTTTTGTCCCCTGCTTGTCCAGTTTTCTCAGATTTTTAAGGACATTTTAGCGAGATAATGCCAAGCTCTTATCTAATAGCTCTTTGGGAATCACCTTGTTGGAGCAGAGATACTATTTGATGCTTGTCAAACTCTGTTACCTTCGGCATTTTCACGGACGCAGCTAAAGAAATCGGAACAAATACTGTGTTTTTGTAACAAGCTGCTGGAAGCAAATAGCCTAAAAATACTATTTTAAACTGGTTCTGTGACAAGTTGTTTATTATGTGTTTCACCTTGTATATAAAAACAACTCCACTGACAACTACTATACTGCAGGAAATTGCATTAATTTGCAAATATTATCAAAAAATCCTTCTACTAGCTGGGAGAGATGTCAAGCTGAAGTGTTTGTTTAGTTATTAATGAATATTTTCATACGCATTTGTAGGATTTAGAATAACGTTGCATGTTAGACATGCTGCGGCTGAAACCAGTGTAGCGTGATCAATATACGCTCTTGACCTCTGATCTCTGACCTACGTGATCATCTAAATAATAATCCATCTTCTTCCCAATAACACGGATTATAATGACTCTTTTATTATGTTTTAACCTGAATCAACATTCCTCCAAGGTCACGGTCGTATCGGAAGAATTCACCTGACTTTAATAATAATAATAATAAAGACTTTAGGTGTCTCCTCCTAAAAATGACACTTTAATCTGTTACAGAAATGTCTTAAATGATTAATGCACTTTCTCTTACAGCATTGTGAATGTTTGATCCAGCTTCAGTATTATTGATACTTTGCTAAAAGGTTAAATCAGTATTACTACTTATTTCTACTTTGCTAAAGATAAATAAGTAGTCTGTTTCCACCTCACACAGGAGGTGACGTCTGCCTTTAGAGCCTGAGTCACGTGTCTTGTTAGAGTCCCCTGATTGGTCCACGTACACTGACAGCTCTCAGCTGACTGCCTCTCAGAGAAGAACTCAGTTCTTCTCTCGCCTCAGAGAAGACAACACTTCCCACGGTCAACTCGCTACACCGTGGGTTATCGATGCCGACTGCCACCGGTAACGGGTCCAGCCCCGTTGCAGTCGAAGAAGCTGCTTACCCCTGAGAGCCGGCACCATCAGCTGCCTCTCTAATCCAACCAGAATGGGTAAGGCAGCCCGCTACCAGCTCACTAGCCATGGGTCTCACTGACGTCGCATCCACGGACACTCTCCGCTTGTCCCAGCGGGTCCACCGACCTGTCAGGCCTCCAGATCGACCGAGGGGGAATCTCCGCTTCCTCGTCGAACTCCACCAGCCGGACGTGATCCAGGAACGAGGTGCAGTAACGATCCATGAGCTGGTAAAGCAGGCTACTTTGATAAAGCTAACCCTACACAACTAGGTCGCTCATCCAAGTAACCTCTCCAACTTATCCCTGATAACTAAACCCTTAAGCTAACTCCTTAGTCTTAATATCACACGAGACTCAAGTTCTAAAACTCAGAAGATCAATTTAATAACATCTACCATTTAGTGAATGCCTATCAACTTGCTACCTCGAGTGCTAATCTGTTTACAAATGTTCGTCAGCTTTTATAATAAATATTGAATATATTTATTCCTGACTCAGCTTCCATTCGTCAAATAACAGGTACATAATTACTCACTGCGATTAAACAGGACCTAGAATTACCTGCTTTTATCACAAACAGCTGTTCAAACCCAGGTGTCCGGAGCCCACAGACTCCCGTTTAATTCCTCGGTGGCCGTACGTGAACTAGTAGAAGGTGAGTAATGAACTTAGCGTTTATATACACTATATGTGGCAAAACGACCACTTATTACCACTACATGTGGCGATAGCCAGCCAGTTTTAATTGCAAAGTTTATGTCCTAAGTTATGACTTACAAGCTGTTAAAATAAGCCACGTACTCATAACAGATAAGCTCAGATAGCAAATCTCCTCAGCACTCAACCAAGTTAAAAACTTGTTAACTGCTTATGCATGTCACTTGATGTTCATCATTGTCTTTTTGAATGTTTAAAGGACTTAACGCTTCATTGTGAATGTGTTTTGAACGTTTTTTGTAACTTTTGTGAACGCTTAAAAGACCGGTAGCCGACATAGCTTAGCCGCTTGTTAGCCGCCATATTGGTCAGACTTCGAGGTTTAAAAAACAAACAACCTCGCGTCTAAAACTCGACGTGAACGAGCCGGTTACAAAACCGGGTGTCACTCAGTCGGGCTCGGTAACTATTTACCGGGTAAAACGCTGATTTTCGCCGCTAAAAGCGCCGTTAGCAGCTCTGAGTGGAGCTAGCGTTAGCCGCCCCCGGCGAGATCGCTAAACCCTCAAAAAGCGCGTTCGCAAACACACAAGCTATCTTAAACCATTCCTAAGGGATCACTCTGACTAAATATACCTATTTTCACCGTAAAAAGTGACCCGTTTAAGAATTATTTGCGTTTAAAAGATCGGTTCAAAACCGGAAACGGAAATAACCTTCTTCGGCGCTCATTAGGCTTGAAGGCGCGGTAGCGCCTCGCTGGTGTAAAAGGGTATTACCGTTCAGACTCTGACTCTAAAAATACAGGTTTTTACCAGTATTTACAGATATTTTCATTCAAAATACATTTTCTTCAACAACATACACCATGTCTGATTCATCAGAACAACAAGGTGCAAACGTTGAACCAATGGGCACGTTTGACTACATCACAGAAGCCATAAAACAACTGTCACTGTCTAATCAACTGGAATCATTCCAGAACTTAATCGATAACCTTAATACGTACGAGGTACATAACAGGGTTATTGAGGAAGCTAAAGACAGTAGAAAAATAAATGACAGAGGCCCAACCATCAACAAGAATGGAGCTTTAGTCAGGCTTTCCTATGCTCTGAATAGGCTCTATTCAGATGAGTTTGAGGCAAATACAAACCTACTGAATGAAAAACGAGCTCTAGAAGAAACTGTAAAACAACTTCGACTACAGGTCGAAGAAACCAAAGACATCATTCATGATCAAAACAACAAAATGGACGAGTTAAAAACCGAACTAGAACAGGCACAAAAGGCTAAAGACAACGCCAGAAATCATGCAAAAACACTGATTGAGGAGAGGAACGACGCGGAACAAGCCCAAAGGTTAAGTGAAGCTAAACTTGCCGCTTTGGAGATCAAACTCGAAGCTGCCAAGCGGCTCGAGCATGATTCTCCCCAGCCGAGCACCAGTCAGCAGGGAGGTGGGACTACTGTAAGAGACAGAGTCACATCCTCCGCTGATGTAGAGGCTGCTCAGCTGCTAAAAAGGGTTACCAAATCCGTCAGTCAAGCCCCTCCCGACAGGCTCCAGCCCAGCAAGGGCAGAGACGTCACCCAGTTCGATATTTACAATATCACAAGAGGAGTGACAAAATTCATTCCAGAACCAGGTGACCCACGTAAGCTACCTGCTTATTTCATGAGCCTCGAGTGTTACTTGAATAGATTTCCTGGCATGTCATTAGAAGACAAAATCTTCATCCTTAAAGAAACCTCTGATCTGTCAGTGGGTCTGTTCATTGACCGTCAACCAAAGGAAACGGTTGGTGATTACGACCGACTGTGCAAAGCCATCGCCAAGGAATTTTCCGGCGGTGAAGCAGATTACGGCTTTAGGGCAGCTATGCACATTAAACAGGGTAAGTCAGAAGACCCAGGTGCATATTACCTTCGCCTTTTCAGTGCTTATTTTGGCTTCAGAAATGAACCAAAAATGGAAGAAGGAAAAGACTTCAAACAACTTTTCTTTGCCAATCTACATCAATCTTACCGCCAGTTCTTGGTATCGGTCAACATCGGTGCTACCAGTATGTCCGACCTCAGAGAAATGGCGACCAACGCTTTCAAAAACGTTGCTCAACCGGTAAGTACACATAACAATAACAACGGTAACGTTAGTTCTGTCCTTAGTGTGAGTAGCTCCCCCACTCCACAGTTGGAGGGTGCACCACCCGCCAGTCCTAGAGGTTCCAAGGTTCACTTTAAAAAGAAACCTGGACCGAGCTGGCGAGATAAGGTCAAGTCTCAAAGAGACCATCACCGATCTCCCGACTTTAACCGAGGGAGGTCACCCCCATACCGTGGTGATGACTCCAGGTCCCCCGTTCATGAACGTGGGAGGGACCGGAGCAAATCCAGGGAAAAAGGGGGGTGGTCCCCTGGTCCATCAAAAAAGGGAGGTCGAAGGGACCCCTCAGAGGGTCGCTCTCAAAGATCCTACGATCATAGTCCCCGCCCAGACCGGAGCTCCCAACGGAGAGACCGCGCTGGACGTGCGCAGAGATCTCAAAAAGAGGACGACTTGTTTCAACAGAAACTAGACGAGCTCTTAGAGATCAGGCGTAATAGGAGGCCAAAGGACCCAGATGATAGAAATATCATGCCTTTGTACACGGCGTCAACCGCGTGTTTTGATGGGACACCTGAGCGGTCAGGACAACATCAACAGTCCTCCCCACCCGACCCAAACAGGTATAAACACCTGTGTCACATGGTTCCGGTGGGGTACCCCGCAAGACCACACATACCGGTCTTACTGGAGGACTCACTGAAAGGTGAAGCCCTCTACGATACCGGTTCAGAAGTGTCAACCATGTCCCGTCCGTTCTATGAACGCCTCCAGGCAGCGTCAGACCGCGCCGGAGGTAAACTGCTAGTGGCACCGTGTAGACTAAAGATCTCAGGAGGCTACCCCAACTCCACAACCGTGACCTCCCTGGCGTTCACCAGGCTCAAGGTTGGTTGGATGGAGATGAAGCACCCCATTTTTGTCGCTGACAATGAAAATTTTCCACTTATCTTCGGGAGAGACCTCACAAGGCGTTTCAGCCCCACAGTAGATTACTGTGAGTATCAGTTATGGACTGAACTAGCTGAACCAGTGGAAGGGGATTTCACAACTGCTACAGATGCAGTAACGGCCGCGTTCGAGAACGTTGGACCCGACTCCCCACCCAATTGGGAGAAACTAGTTCTTCCTCTAATCAAAACTCCACAGGGTTTCCCTTCAGGTGGACCCCTAGACAGCCTACCACAACCCATACACAGTGTGGAAGAGACTGAAGTTCTGACGGACGACGGTGGGTGTGACAACCCCCGTCAACCCACGTTCGAACAGCCTCTTCCTCAGACTCCTGCCGCAGCGAGTGCAGCAGAGGACGTCACCCTCGAGGTGACCGCCGACTGCTCACCCCCGTTGCTGGTAAGAGAGCCGGCTGTATGTAAGGTTTCGTTGGCTACGGGTCCAACCACTGAAGACCCACTTCATAAACTACGGGAAATATCAAAGCTCATCAGAAAGCTCTTGCCCGGTCGAAGGGATCCTCAATGGGTCCATAGTCTTATCACTATGATCGATTTTCAACTACACAAATATCCTGGTCTTTCTAACATGGAAAAACTCCATCTTTTGGACTTCTCATCGAACTTTGTTCTGAGTGAGTTCATATACAGTCTGCCTATGGACGTTAGACTTGATTTCGGTCGTCTGCGTCAGGCTATCCTGGACCACTACTTGGTAGCTGGTCTTACAGATGTCAGTCCATCGACAGCATCTGTTCCACCAGTCACAGACTCGCTCACTGAGAAAAGGGGGGTCACAACACAGGTTGATCCTCCTCTGACTCAGTCTGATCTATCAGTGTCAGGCCCGGATCCTCCGGATCCTCCAGAGGCCGACGCTGACACTTCTGAGGACTACTTTGACGCTCCCCTGCCCCCGGCAGGACAGGTCGAATCATCTCTGCTATCAGCAGAGTCCATAGATCACCTGCCCGATCAGGTAAGTCCCCCGACGCCCCACATTGTACCAGTTCTTCCCCCAGAGGAACAGGTTAAGGCTTCTCTGTCATCGACAGAGTCCACTGACCTTCGCTGCAGTCCAGCTGCAGCTCCAACCAGACCTCAGTCCACCCATTCGGGTGTGACACCTTCACACACACCCCCGGTGAGCCCCCGTCAGGGACCTCTACCAAACAGTCAACCGACATCACATAGGTCGTCCCGCCCAAGAGCACGACTCTCCGGTCCGACAACCTTCTTGATGTTGGCGGTGTGTGTGTTTATCACTTGTACTGCTACCACATCTTCTTCTAGAAACCTGTTTGACCCAGGTCCGACCTCGGGGATCGCCCTCAAGGAACGGCCTGGCATGTTGATGACTAACTACCGCCTCTTGACCCAAAAGGTGTTTGTTAAGTTTGACCCAGACGTCGCCTGCCGCAAAAAGCTGGAAGGTCGACCTGGAGAACTATCAGCTGCTGGGGAGAATTGGACTCAAACCATGATGTGGCACTCTCAGGCCGACATCACTCACATCCTCCACCAGTTACAGAAGTTCACGGTCACAACTTCAGAACTCTCAGGGTCTAACCGCAGGGTGAAACGGTTCTTAGCGGAACTCCTTTCAGCCGCTGGTGCGGTAGGTTCACTTTTCAGTATGGGTTTCTCAGCAGTCAACTCCATCAACTTAGCTGCGGTTCAGCGCCATGTCAAAGAGCTTGAGGAGGAGGTCCCTTCTCTCCGTAAGCATGTGGTCCGCCAGCGGAAGGCACTGCAGACTCTAGGTAGGTCCGAGCGCGACACGATAGTCGTCGTTAACTCCTTAAATGAGAAGATGAGGAAGTCATCGTCTGCAATAGACGAACTACGCTCATTTGTCTCAAGGGACTACGCTCACACCCACCTCTTGACGTCTTGCCTGTCCGACTTCGATCGGGACAGTAGCGCCTCCGTGGACGCTCTTCTTATGGGTCGGATCCCTCCTTACCTGGTTTCACTCCCCATGGTAAGAGAAGCTCTAGAACGCGCTCTGAGAGAAAAGGTGCTGCCCCTACAGACTCATCTAGCCTTTGCTTTAGGAAGTGCTCTACCCCTCAGGGTTGACCCTGAGGCTAGGGAACTAGCGTTCCTCGTCAGTCTTCCGGTCGTGTCTCCAAACGACATCTACCGAATCAAAGACGTTGTGAACGTAGGTACCTGGGTGGATGACACTCATGTTAAGCTCAACACGCCGCCTCTGGTTGCGTTTCATGATGACACGCCTGAGGTTTATCTGGTCCCAGATTTACGTATGTGTTCGCTCACGCGCGACCTTCACTATCTCTGTCCGGGTAATCCCTTTCTGCGTGATAACACAGCCGCTTTATGTGGCATATCAGAGCTAACTAAAGATGCAAAGTGCCCGATGACGGTAACCCCACGCTCTCAGGTCTTACAAACCACCGCGGTTAATGTAGGTCTGCGCTGGCTAGTCCATACCCCTGCGCGAGAAGCAGAGGTCTTCTATGGTCGCCATGACGTGTCAGACCGCGTGGACTTGCCACCCACTCCGATGTGGGTGTCAGTTCCCCGAGGTGCTACGGTCCACATGGGTGAGGTCGCACTCTATCATTGGGACCCTAGACAACATGAGTCCACCGTGGAAACCTCTGACTTCTACGATAACATCTCGGTTGCATTGTCACCTGCCACCGTGGAACGTATCATATACGACGGTCCCATGACCATCCAGGTCGCAGCGGTGGACAATGCCCTGCGGGAGCTCTCCTTGGACGTCGGTCTCGACAGACCGGTGTCCTACGAGTGGTCCTCAGCAGACACGGTGTTATCGCTCCTAATCATCTTTAACTGCGCTCTGACAATAGGGTTGGCCAGCCTACTCTTCTGGTACTTCACAGGACGTATAAGCCCAATGGGAATCTCAATCGATAGGATAGGGGATCGGATAGAGCGTGCTATCGCGCCGCCAGGGCGTGGTAATCAACCACCCCCTCCTTCAACGCAGGTTGCGTCGCCACCAGCCGCGCCGTTTCCTCCTCCCTCGGGACAGGAAGTGTCGCCGCCAGCCGCGCCGCCTCCTTCTCCTTCGGGACGAGCTGCGTTACCACCGGCTCCGCCGCTCCCTGACCCTCCTACCTGAGCGACGTCTCGTTATACCACCCTCTAAACAAACAAAAGGGGGGTGATGTTTATTTAGGACTCTTCTATTCCATCGTTGAGTCTATGTGTTCTCTGACTTCTAATACCTCAGTCTCCCTCTTTCTGTTGTCTGACGTGAATGTGTGTACATGTTCAGGTCCCTTTAACCATGTGTCGCTAACCATGAGTTTATTGGTAAACAGACTTGGTCGAGCTGCTGACGTCATTTGCTGTACTGCGGGCAGCTGTGCGTCCTCATAGGTAAAACATCTAAGCCAGAGTTCCTTTAATTCGGCCTAATGCTGTATTCATTTAGTAAAATTACTTTATGTTTAAATCAAACTTAATGTTAATTTTCTATTATTTACGATAATTATTTCATGTTAATTATCGCTATAATGGCGAGCCAAGTCATTTAATTTACTTTCCTAAATCAAATTTAAGGATAATAAGGTAATGTAAGATTAATACTACGTCCTCCTAAACTTCCTTCTCAAATCTTTAATATCTTACTTCTCTAACCTGTAACTAAAATTCTTAGTTCAAACACTACAATCTTTAGTTTACTAAAGTATTTCCAAACCTTAAATAGGTCAAACCTTAGGTAAAATATGACTTTAAGTCTTTCCAAATTTTTGCCTTAAAATATGACTCTTAGAGTGAACTGATCCAAGTCAAAGTCAATTTTTCAGAGTTTATACAAATAATAAATTTCCAAATTTATTTCTCTAGGTCTAAACCCTAGTTAATGTAATGGCATGACACATAGCCTATATTTAAATTAGATAAATCCAATTTTCTAGTTTATTTCAACCATATCTGCCTACACTCACACATTTTGGGTGCCCTTTTACCAGATTGTGGTTCTTTGCTGTGCTGTGCCTCTACTCTGCTCTGCTGTCCAGCCTACAGAGGTCCAAGGCTCCCGACGGGTCTCGTCTGCAAGTCGACTGCCGACGCGGCTCTGGATGGAATCCTTCTCCCTCTCTGCTGCTACCCCTTCACGAACTGCCCCACTCCTCAGTCTCCGGCATCGTGTGGACGGATGCCCTCCTCCTGTGATTCTGTTTCGTTGTGGGATGCTCATACTTCCTGAAGGTCATCAACACAGGGTTCCCCTGTGCCTGGTAACACTGTTTCACATATCGTTGATTGACTCTGCTGGTGGGAAGGTACCACTAACCTCCCCTCCTTTTCGGTTCCTGATGTTCACGGATGTCCTCCATCATCGGATTGGTTGTCAAGGCCACGGCCTTCTGCTAGGTGCCCCTGACCTTGACAAAAGGGGGGTCTGTAGCGTGATCAATATACGCTCTTGACCTCTGATCTCTGACCTACGTGATCATCTAAATAATAATCCATCTTCTTCCCAATAACACGGATTATAATGACTCTTTTATTATGTTTTAACCTGAATCAACATTCCTCCAAGGTCACGGTCGTATCGGAAGAATTCACCGGACTTTAATAATAATAATAATAAAGACTTTAGGTGTCTCCTCCTAAAAATGACACTTTAATCTGTTACAGAAATGTCTTAAATGATTAATGCACTTTCTCTTACAGCATTGTGAATGTTTGATCCAGCTTCAGTATTATTGATACTTTGCTAAAAGGTTAAATCAGTATTACTACTTATTTCTACTTTGCTAAAGATAAATAAGTAGTCTGTTTCCACCTCACACAGGAGGTGACGTCTGCCTTTAGAGCCTGAGTCACGTGTCTTGTTAGAGTCCCCTGATTGGTCCACGTACACTGACAGCTCTCAGCTGACTGCCTCTCAGAGAAGAACTCAGTTCTTCTCTCGCCTCAGAGAAGACAACACTTCCCACGGTCAACTCGCTACACCGTGGGTTATCGATGCCGACTGCCACCGGTAACGGGTCCAGCCCCGTTGCAGTCGAAGAAGCTGCTTACCCCTGAGAGCCGGCACCATCAGCTGCCTCTCTAATCCAACCAGAATGGGTAAGGCAGCCCGCTACCAGCTCACTAGCCATGGGTCTCACTGACGTCGCATCCACGGACACTCTCCGCTTGTCCCAGCGGGTCCACCGACCTGTCAGGCCTCCAGATCGACCGAGGGGGAATCTCCGCTTCCTCGTCGAACTCCACCAGCCGGACGTGATCCAGGAACGAGGTGCAGTAACGATCCATGAGCTGGTAAAGCAGGCTACTTTGATAAAGCTAACCCTACACAACTAGGTCGCTCATCCAAGTAACCTCTCCAACTTATCCCTGATAACTAAACCCTTAAGCTAACTCCTTAGTCTTAATATCACACGAGACTCAAGTTCTAAAACTCAGAAGATCAATTTAATAACATCTACCATTTAGTGAATGCCTATCAACTTGCTACCTCGAGTGCTAATCTGTTTACAAATGTTCGTCAGCTTTTATAATAAATATTGAATATATTTATTCCTGACTCAGCTTCCATTCGTCAAATAACAGGTACATAATTACTCACTGCGATTAAACAGGACCTAGAATTACCTGCTTTTATCACAAACAGCTGTTCAAACCCAGGTGTCCGGAGCCCACAGACTCCCGTTTAATTCCTCGGTGGCCGTACGTGAACTAGTAGAAGGTGAGTAATGAACTTAGCGTTTATATACACTATATGTGGCAAAACGACCACTTATTACCACTACACCAGCATATGCTTTGTTTGGAGCAGATCTAAAGCAGGTGGGGTAGTGATGGAGCAGGGCTCAGGTGCAACACGGCAGCCAACTCCCATGTTGTGCACCGAGAGGCGTGCACACATCCCACGGGACGATTAAATCTCCCAGCATTCACTGCTGCTCATCAGTTTCCTGCCAGTGTACACTGTCACAATGATTATTCCGCCTGGACGTGATGATAAGGACTTTGTTTTCACAAACAAACAGTCCTCCTTAGGCTCACGGGGGACAGTGATGCTGCACTTCAGATCTGAACTCGTGCTGCGGAGCCTCACAGTCGCCCTGCGTTGATGCAATGTCTGTACTTCGTTTCATGACTGAAAAACATGATTTTTTTGTTCGAGAAAAATGTTGAGCGCATCAGAGATTCACTCTTTCCTGACAACTAGACAACAAAAGGGAATATAAGGGAAAAGCAGAGAGATGCCCTTACTTGTGACCGAGGTGTTTCAGGAAGTAGCCGAGAACTTTGAGGGCCTGAACTCGTATGCTTTCACTCTTAGAGGCCAGGAGTTTGCAGATCACTCTGTAACATGACAAACATGTGGAGGTTGACTTCTGCAACCTTAGATCATTTACTGCTCACTTCATAAGGGCAGTAAATGGTCTAAAAGTTAGATTAAACAACACTTCATAACAGAGTGAACATAAAAAAGGCTGAACACATGATGGTTTGCAAGCAGCTCTCTATTAATAAGGGTTACCAAGGCAACCAAAAAGACATCCAAGTCTACTCATGGACAGAGAAGATTACCCTCATAGTTAAACTGCATTTATCCTAAAAGAACAACAAAAAAACAACCAAATAAAATATTATCATGATGCAAAGATAAGAAAAACATTCAGATTTTGTAGCACTTTTGTTCCAGGGTGTAAACATTTCTGCTTTTTTCTGCTGATGACAATTAAAAATGTATATAATAATGTAATAGACTTTTCACCTGGCCTCACTGATTGATTGAACCGATCGATTTCTCTAAACTGAGGTTGTTTTAAGAGTTATCCACATTATTGTTCATAACTTTTCCCACAGAAACCCACTTTAAATTATCTAAGCTCTTCCTTTTAACTGTTGCTGCACAAAACCACTGTCTTTATGTCAAATAAACTGAAATGTTAGAAAACAAACCAATAACAAGAAATCAGAAAGATCCTTCTTTTTTGATGCATTTAAAAACATGTTTTCAACTGTTAAACTCTTATGCAATTTGGCGTAATATACAAAAGATCTAAAGATAAATGTAAAGTTCTCATGTTGATATGAGTTGGCGCTGCAAAAGAGAAGAAAAAATATTTTTGACAAGAGCGAGGATGTGTGGGCAGGACTCACCGTATGCCATTCCTCTGGTCAAAAGCAGGGATCATGGATGCCGGATGCTCAGACATAAGAGCCACCAACAGCTGGAGCACATCGTGGATATTCTCATCCTACAAAGAACGGAAAGCAAAGTTGAACAGGTGAGGCGGCGGAGGAGGAAAAAGCCCGGAGGGAGAGATGAATAGAGGGCTAAGAGGACAAAGAGAGAGTTGCAGGGGTGGACACGGAGGGGGATTTGCGGAGGAGCAGGTGGTATTTCAGAGCAAGAATAGATATAATTGTTACAGAGAAGTACATTCTGTTCAGTCCATTGTTGCGCCATTTTTTAAGCTGTCACAGTACTGACGCTGACTCACTCTCACTCGTTTAAGTGGACCGTTACTCCGGCCCACGGATTATAATGCACATTTTGCCACCAGCTACACTCAAGCTTTCTCTCCCGTCTCCCTCTTTTGCTCTCTCAGTCTATTTTATTTACTTTAAAAAAAGCCTTTTACCTCGTGCATGGTCAGTAGATAATTAAGGATGCTCTGTAACTCATCTTCTTTCACGCCTCGGTCCTGGAAAGACAAACACACCAAAGCACTCATGATATTTGTCTGATGTTTTCTTCTTATTAACCTAAAACGACTTGACACAGATTAGGAAAACAAATCAATACAGCTGCACGCAAAAGCTGCAGCGCCTCGCTCTGGTCTCTAATACTATTTTCCACATATGTTCAGACTGAGCCCGTCCTGGCCAGGAGGAGAAACAACCGAGAGCATCAAAGACGTAAAAGTGATTTTCTGCAGCTTAAACTACGTGAGGACGGGGAATCGATTATGCTCGCTTTACCTTCAGTATGAGCTGTTTGAGGAAAAGGAGCATGAAGGCTCGGAGAGAGATGATCTCCTTCTGGGTTGGCCGTGGTCCATCTAAACAAAAAGAGCCAAAAAAATCACAAAAAAATAAGAAAACACCCGCAGCTCAATCAATATTTTAATTTTGTTTGAAAAAAGAGAAACACACATTAGAACTACAAATCAGCCTCATCAGCTCCAGTGGCGATTTGGCAGCCTGCGTATTTTATGCTTGTACTAATCTAACTTATTACAGCAGAGACGCAGTCATTTGAAGAAAAAAAAACCCAGTGATTGATAGTCCAAATGATCCAAACCAAACAGCCGCTGTAATCCCGCTGCATCTACTTTGGAGCTCTGGCACTCCATCAGTTGTTTGCAGTGGAGGGCTGCAGAGAGGAGCTAAAAACACAGAAGCATCTGACGCACACCCCGAGCTGTTCCACATGTCCAAAAGTCTAGAAGCATTCAGCTTCATCTTTGCATTCATTCAACTGTCATGGACCATGATTACCTTCAAACACGTGCATTACAAAATGAAAAGAGTCAAACACATTCCTCACATTTGTTTTGACAGGAGCGTTTCTTCATACTTTGACAGTTTTCAAGACGTCTCCACCCTGGCGCTGATGTGTTTTGATCGTGATCATTTCCTTCATTTTTAAGGTGTTTTATTAACACACCAGACACACAAATTGCTGCATATTCACTCACTAATGAAATAAAGTATAAAATAACCCAAAACTTTTATTAATTCCTATCAGAGAGATCATTATTAGAAGCCTGACTGTTTTTTCTTTAATCATTTCATTGCAGTCAACGTAAAATTATTTTGTCCTCCCTGTTTCTCTTTTTACATCACCTTCAAATAAAATTAAAATCACAAAAACATAATATTTCTGAAGACATTCTGATTGGCTTCAATGCAGCAACTGCATGAAACTTTCTATCGTTTCTCTTAAGCCCAGTGGTCATTCAGTTCATAGTGTTGGAATTATCTCAGCTATGATAAGAAGTCTGCATTTTTATGTTAAAAAAAGTAGAAAGAAAACAAAATCAAAAGGAATGTTAAAGCTGCTGTCAGTGGCTCAATAAGGTCACCATGGTAACCTTTGAGACATAAATGCACAGAGTAGCACAGACTTACTGTAGAATGCCTCAAACTTACAACTTCTCTGCAAAAAATAGTTTTAATACAATGTTTGAACTTTGAGCAGTAGAAGTGCCTGATGGTCACATGCGGGATTGTTTTTGTCTTTGATGTTTTATTTAGGAGATATGGCAAGTTAAAAAGACCTTCCACTTGTAGTTTGGAGGAGACAGTGTTACACTTTGGCAATGATTTGCAAAGTTAAGGTCAGGATACCAAAACCCCGAGTTCAGGGTCTTAAGGTGATCACCAGAAATCAAATAAAACGAATATTTCTCAGCATCACACTTTCACTAGAATTAGTCATAAATATTAACCTTGATCTTAAGTTTATTTTAGTTAAACTGTACAAATAATTATAATTTTGGGGTTCTTTGCTTATTATTTTACGGATTCTAAAAACCTTGAACCTGGAATGTTTAGGGGAAGTTTGTGATGTAACACCGTTCTCAATCAAACTGCAGGATTTGATGCATTTTCTTAGAGGCATATTATGCAGTTTTGGCTTGTTTTTAGCACCCCCTAGTGTTCATTTTAAGTCACCGTCATAAAAACGTTAGCAAGCTCAGAAACCTCTAAATCTGTCGAAATGTCTCCTCAGCCTTTACTGCTTTCCACTGGAGCGGTTCATCACTCATTCTAAGAAATCAGCTGTGTTCAAGCAGGGAGAGATTAAAAACAGGAATCATGAGCTAACATAGCATAACAGCTAGCCACATTGGGTTAGCCTAACCCTCATATTAGCACATACTTGCTCAAGAAAAAGATTTAAAAATATAAAAAGTTACATAGTGTGCCTTTAAAGACAGAAAGCAAAAATCTTAACAGAAACAGAAGAATAACGAGTGAACAGTAAAAACAAGCGCTTCTGCATCGGCACCTTTAACTAAATTAGCATCACAAACCTCACCGGTGTTCATCATTCTCACCAGAGGGTTAATGAGAACAATAAACATTTATGATTTGCTCGTGTTCCCTGTGACAAGAAGTTTGGGGTCATACTTCTTTTATGTAAAACACAAGGGGAGAGACACCTCTAACACTGCTGGATTCTCCTGTGTTAGAATTAAAACTGATATTTAAACAGCTAATGTTCAGTTTGAGGAAAATAAAGCTCCTCTCTGCTTCTCTTCGTCATGCTCTGGTGCCTTTGGATCACATGAGTGCGTACTTGAATTTAGTCATTTCACCTGCTCTCCACAAAGCTAAAAACATGACATGGAGGCCATCCGTCGTTATCCATCACCTTCATCTGTCAAGCTGCTACATGTCACTGGTGACAGCGATCATCTATCACCGTTACCCAGCTGCTCTGTGTCGACTGAATCTAAGAACATTCCTCTGTTTTAGGGTCTTTTATTCAGAGAGGACTCAAATAAGCTCATACTCATCTAAATTACTTCTCAGGGGCAAGTTTAATCACTTGTCTTTTACTCTTGGAAATTAATTTTCAACCTTTTATACTTTTAATCTGACTTAACAATATAGTCTTGTAATTGCTGCATGAAATTAGATTTTTTTTTCTTCCCCTGACCACATAATGATACCCTGTAAGGAGTCAAAAAGGTGCATTTTAATTAAAAATGAGATTATACGTGACCTATGTCTTAGCATTATTTGAGAATCCATATAAATCAAATAAACACATCAACAAACCCCCTTTTTACCTAAAAAATGCTACAAAAATAATAAATGATATGTTAAAAAAAACATACATTTTAACCATTTGAATATATTTTCATGCAGTTTTGACAGCACTGTTGCCTCAGCATGAGAGTTGCAGGTTTGATTCCTGACTCCGTCCTTTCTGCAGGTTCTCTCCATGCATGCATGCATGGGTTTCCTCCAGGTGACCGCTGGAGCTCCTCCTAACCCTTACTGAATGAACCAATTTAGTGAATGGATCGATGGATGGGATACATTTTTATTCTGAATTTGATCAAGAGGAAAATAAAAAAAAGCTGATTTAGGATCTTTCAGCTAATTCTGTTCATTAGGTGATGAGATTCAGGATGAAAAGAGCATCTCAGAGAGGAAGAGGCGCTTTAGATAAAGACTGGGAGGGTTTCACTGCTTTGTGAAAGGCCGTCTGGTCCAACAGTACAACAAGGTTTCATCATCTGAGGTACTTAAAATCTTTAAAGGATTCAGAGAAGCTGCAGAAATCTCCTCACAAAGGCTAACGCTGAAAACCAATCTCGAATGGCAGTGATCTTTCAGGCCCTCGGGCAGCTCTGCATTTAAAACAGATGGGTTCTGTGGAGGAAATCTCCGTGTAGGGACACTCCTGAGAAACATCTTCAATACACACGCTTTGACGTTTCATCCATAAATCTAAGTTCATATTATTTCATTTTCGGAGCAAAGATGGACTCAGGAGCGGTCCAGTAGTTTGACGAAGTAGTTTGGAAATCACAAGTACTCGCTGTCATCGAAGCACAGTTTAAACCAGCATCCATCAGGATACGGGGACGCAGAAGGCCTGAGTAACGTACTCCTTTTACATCAAGCACGAAACAGAAAGTACTTCACTTCAAAACATCTGGTCTCCTGAGCTCCACACTGCAAACACAACGTTCTCCGAGAAGATGATGCAACTCGGTGGTAAATGGACTCTGGTGCTGCTTTTTCAAAGCTTCAAATTCAATTTATTCTTTTTAATTTTCAAATCAAAAGAGTTTTTTTCCCCATTCACTTCAATGTGTTGTCTTTGTATTACATTTTTTGATAAATTAATAAATTTTTGTCTTTCACAGCCTGACAATAAATAAACAAACATACAGTATAATAAAATAAACAGGTAGATGTTTGTAGGAAAAACCTCCAAGAAATGCTGCTTTAATCCCAAAATGTAACACATTTTACAACAGTTTCCTCTTTTCCTGATAAAAAGAGTCAAATTTGATGTCAGTATTAATTTGTTTTTGTTCGTCTTCCACTAAAGGGATGAAACGTTTTACCATATTAAGTGAATTTTAACTGAATTTAAAAACAATTGAATCGCAAACGGCTGGAGGTTCATAATAACTGCAGCACACTCTTCGCTTTTTGTTGTCCTGAAGGCAATCTTCATTTACCAACAAATTTAAATAAAACTCAGCGAATTATTTGCAAAGTACATGAAAAGGAAATACGCAAATCAGCGATGACTTCATAACTACATGCAAAGCCAAACTAAACTAAAAACTAAACCTGCGACTCTGAATCAACCTCATTCCCTCCGACTGACTCCTAGATGAATACATTTCTGTCCACAAAGCCTAAGATCAAAACATCTTCCTATTACTATGTAAATTAGTGCGTATCACACTCCTACAGTACAGTCAAGTGCACACACATGCAGACCGTCAAACCACAACTAGCAGCTTTTAGCTCTGAATGGCAGTAAGTATGTGTCTGAGGCTAATTGCTGCTGTGCTGTTATCGGTGTTTCTTTATGGCTGCGAATCCCAGCAGTCAAACAGCAATATCGCCAAACAGAAAAGAAACCAGACAGCCACTTGATTAGAAATTCCAAAAGCTCCCTTGGATCTGCCCATCAAATTTGTCTGTTACCATGGCGACGCGGGATGCGCACTGATAGCCAGCTGAGGGTCGAGGGCAGGAGAAGAGGTTGATTAAAGTGAGAGCGTACTCTGACCTTCTGATGCTCCAGCTCAGGGCTGCAGGAGACGAGTTAAAACGATCACTTTGTAAATATATACTAGTTTAACACTGCTATTGTTTTCACTAAAAACACAATTAAAATTCTAAAAGAAATCCTATGTAGATACAGTTCAGTTTCATGTAAAGTTTCCACCTGCTGAGGAAACTTTAAGAATTTATTCAGTTGGTTTCTGAAATGTCTCGTTCATTCTGAGTTACACCGAATCGTTTGCAGCATTTTGATGGTCTGGCACCTCGAAAAGCATTCAGAGGTTTTCAGGTGAAGAGGAAGTTACGTCTTCATGCAGCCGCGTGTGTGTGTGTGTGTGATTCTGTTAATAAAGTTGCGAGGAGATAAATCAGTTTCACATTGTGGAGACCTCAGTGTGTTTCCACCACAGGGAAACCAAAATTAGATTCAGGGAGAATTATTTCACCACCTCTCCTCCCCCTGAACCCCCACCCCACACAAAAAGTAGGTACTTTGCAAAAGGAATGAAGCACTAAGTATCTGTGGCCAGTTGAGTATTCAGAGCTTTCCACGTTATCGTTCCATTTGTTTTGATTTTGCTCCTCTTTTACGGAGCACCGACTAAATGACCTCATCTGCAAAAAGTACATCACAATTAACAGCCTCCTCCATGATTACTGATGCAGCGGAGTCATTTGAGTGTCTCATCGATCTGTCTTTTGAATCGCCGTGACCCACTGGACTGAAATGGAGCAGATTGCTGTAAAGTCACACGTATTTCCATTTATCAAAGGACTAATTTGCTTCGTCTCCGCAGGTCTTAGAACTGTAATGAAGACGACGCAGGAAACAAACCGTCTTCTGAGATTTTCTGTCTTAGCATAGTGGATATTCTGGATGGAAACAGTATTATGGCTGCAAAACTCTGCATGAGTAATGTGTCTGTGTTCAAACTATTTTCAGGAAACTAATTACATGGAAGAGAAAGTCTTGTTGCATAAAAGGTCTCCAACTTTAGAGCTAGAAAAACTGGACCTTTGAGGGTAAAAACTATAAGTCCAGAATTGACTACATTTTTAAAGCATCTAAAATGAACACATTTAGGTTTAAAAACATGACATGATGAAAAAGTCCTTATGTTGTTGTTGTGGGATTAATGTGTTACATTACAGGACAAGTCTTGTAACTCCTCTAAGGAGGCTAAAAATGACCCTTCAGTGTTTTCACTACAAGTGTCAAAGCTGCAACACTATTACAGATAAGATGGTTAAACAATGACAGGAAAAACTTTAGCAAGAAAGTAAAAGCGATGCTTGTTTTGTGGATAATATAAGAAATCCAACAAGACCTTAAACAATTCAGATTTTTTGTCAATTATTTGCTAAAATGCAAGTAAAAAAACATCTTTTTGTTCCCAAAAGTTCTCCTACTCATCACTTTGGTTCTCAAATAAGATGCGGTGCAGCAAACTTCTTATGAATGCAAAATGAGCCATAAAAAACCTCTCCGGTTCAAGACTTGACATGTTCACTGCATTCTGTTTTTATCTTCACTTCAACAGCTTTGGGTCTTACTTGAAATAACGGCTATAATTAACAGCATTACTCACTTTAAGCGCGCCTCCTTTAATATTAACGTCTAAGTGTGAACGTACCGAGGCCTTTGGGGGAGATTCCGCTGCACTCCAAGGGGTTTATGGCCCAGTAGTAGTACTTCAGAGTGTGCATCAGCTGCAGGACGGTGCCGACTCGGCGGATGGTGTTGTAGATGGTGGCGGTGCCGATGAACTCGGATGACAAGTACGTGTAGAGGGAAAGCTGAACCTGGACACACAGTAGGGCTGGTTTTAATGACCAGAATAAAAAAAACACTAAAGTTTCTGTTTGTTGACCCTTTAATGCAAGAATGATGAACTCTGCCAGGACTTTAAATGCATCTTTAAAAATTCTATTTTAGGGTCAACGCAATCTCTGTAGTGACCACTAGGCCTTCGAGGTTTAAGCCTCGTCTGATGAGCTTCTCTCAACCCTTGACATTTGGGGAGGTCACTCTCCCACCGCTCATTTCCTCCTCCTCCTCCTAATATTCCTCCCGTCGACGCTCCTGGTCGCACGTTTGCCGAACAGAGCCGGCTCGCAAATCTCTGAGCTCATTACAGTGACCACCACACTAAGGAGCAGCCTTAACGAGGTAGCTCTATTTAAGCGGATGAAATTAACAAAAGGCCGCGGTCTGACCGTATCACATCACACAGCTCATCTAGGCTGGAGAGCGCGCTTTAAAAGCCTTCATTTACATCGCATCTCACTCACTGTGCTGGCTGTTTTCCCCCCTTCTAATGCAATTCTGTTCAGCAGAACAAAAGTCTGATACTCTTTGATCATTACAAAGCAGTTTGGCTGCATTGCTGCAACAGCAGGTTGTAAAATAAAAAAACATTTGTGCGTCTGAGAGGAACACGATTACCAGAAGGGCTCCTCTGTTCTGAGAAAGGTGGGAAGATATTGAGAAACACAATTCAGGTGTGATTTCCTCAAGAATGTCATTAAGTCCTGAATATGACCAAGGCTAATGTGAGAGTAATGATGATAACACCTCCAGAAGTAAAAAATAATACATCTCTGTGGGACATACAGTAGAACAGAGCTATGATTAAAGAATTAAAGGATTTTTTGTGTGTATTTGTTGCTGGTTGGAACATTCATTATGCCTGCTTTGTTCTCATTATAACCCTTCCCAACTGTGATCATGTAGCAAGTCATTTTCTGCATAATCAGTCGGTTGGACGCAAAACTCTTAAAACAATAGGCAATCACTTACTTTAAATTGGTTTGTGTTGACAGCGAGAATCAATAAATCAACAGTGCTAGATTGTGTTTTAACAAACTATTAGATGTTTGCTTCGCTCTGTTCGGGTCTTGATTTAAAGGGAGGTGCTGCTGAGTCCGGGTCATGTCTGAGGGTCAGAGGGGCGGTGACAGGATGTCCTGAAGTTTTTGTAAATTGCGGAGGCCGGAGTTGATGCAGCCTGCGGGAACGCCACGAACACTCAGTTCAGAGTGAGGAGGACGAGCTGCACATCTCCCTCTCTCCTCCTGGGCTCGTTTCAAATGTCACTTTGTCTTTTTGTTTCTTCTGCTTGCATGTTCCATCGTTTACAGCCAGCCTCCTCCCTGCATGTCCTCCAACCTTATTTATTAAATTACTGTAAAGGGTAACAGCCACTGGGATGTCAGTCCTACCTTTCCTTTTTGTTGACTTGTTTATCATAGAGACGACATAAGAAAATAAGTCTTGCTAATTTTTAACTCCGTCTGTCATCCATTCAGCTATCTCTAGTGGAGCAGGGGAACAGAAAACACACACAAGGATATTAGTAGGAGATGCATGAACACAACCAGACCTTGGCAGGAGTGTGGATCCAGATGGCGGCGTTGAAGAGGACGTGGTCACAGAGCTGCTTGAGGAGTGGAGCTCCATGAGGTAAACCGTCCAGATACTTCGCAAATGACAGGAACTGTTCAAGGACTGCCCTGGTGATGTGAACCCGGGACGACTGCACACAGAACAACAGACCTGCGATTCTCTTTTTGTTGACAGTGAAATTGTAAAAACGTTGTTATGTCATCACGCTGATTCTAATTAAGAATGATATCGTAGCAGCAGTATTCAGAGAGACATGCAGTTAGAGGAGCATCCTAATAGAGGTCATGTAGATCTACCCAACAACAAACATGTGCGCTGCTACGGTGGAGGCTTCTGCACTGACCTTCTCCAGCAGGTATCCAATCACCAGAAAGCCCTTCCCTCCCAGCATCTGCTCCTGCATGGCCACTGAGCTTTTCAGCAGCTCCACCAGGAACGCCAGCAGCGTGGCACTGCAACAAACAAATGAGTCATTTAATTCACCGACGCTAAAATCATTTTTTCTTTTTAATTGCAGCTTTTGAGGAAGGAGGCAGGATGTTCCCCTCGCAACTCTTCACACCCTCGTTCACCTTCTCCATCATTTATTTTTAATACCCAGCTGTATTTTCGTCTCTCTTATCTTCATCCTCCTGATGATGTTTCATAAATAATCTGTCTGCAGTTGACATGATGGGAGATGCAGCCTGATAAGTAACTGCATTAGGCCTCATGTGATGTATTGGTATCAGGGTGATCTTAGAGCTACAGGGGAACAGAATCTGTTCGCTGCAGGGGAAACTACCGCTCTCGGTCTTCTTTAACGTTTTCTTCTTCTTCTTGATTTTTATCATCCGGTTTGTTTCCAGGCTTTTCTTTCCAGGATCAGCTGAAGAAGCTGTACCAAACTAAACTGAACATGATTGTTTCAGGCTGTTTTTTCTCATCACTCACCAGACTGTGGTGTCCACGCTGCTGTCGTTGAGCTGCTTGTAGTCCAGCTGAGCAAACAGCGGGAACAGGACCTGGATCCCTCCTATAGAGTGGATGGCGCTGTGGATGGAGTGGGTCACGATGGCCTTCACATCCTGTGGGTTCAACAAAGAGTGAGCAAACACATAAATAAAATACTAAAAAAACAAATAAAAATAATAAGTGTCAGTTTAGAATAATTTCAGGGGTATAGGTTTTACTTTAATAAAGTAAACTTCCTGTTTATTACTGGGATCACTTTGAGCCAAATCAATGTATAAACTCAGTAGAAATTAAGTTTTTAGGTTTAGAAAAATTAGACGTAACGTAGGTTTAGGATTTTATTAAATAGCAAAAAGTAAATCTAAACATGCCACATGAATTTCAAAAAATCAGAAGGTAATAAAAAAGTAAAATAAAAGGTCTTAAAATGAATCTTTACTGTTTATAGTTTCTATGGTCCCATAAATCTGTTTCCCTCTGAGCTGTGACTGTTGATAACAAATAGCGAACAGCATCATGAGGGAGTTCCAAAATGTCTAAAACAATTTGCCGGGTTCTTGAATTCCTTGCACGACTTGCAGGGCCTCACTGTTGTGTTGCACGAGAAGTTTCCTCTTAAAATAATCAAAAGGCTTTGCAGGCATCTGGAACCCTTGTGGATTTCATTTCAAAGAGTCAGTGGAAGAAATGGGAGACAACTTCGGCAACCAAATTGCAATTTACGTTGATTTTATTCACAAACCATCAGACATAACTAAGGAATCTTTTGTCACAATTTGTTCTCAATTACCACGAGAACATGCTCTATATAAAACTTGTTACAAATATTCTGAATGAACCGTTTCAGTGTGATCCCAAAAGAAACCTCAGCCCAGTGAGATGATGGCTTTACCCAAACCCACAAGGACATTTTAATATTTCAGTTTAAAAGAATCCTATTACATAATTATAAACTGTAAAATATTTTCATGTCTTTATTTTGCTTTTTCGGAACAAATAATGTGACTGAAAGTCCAACATCGTCTAAAGCAGTCAAATATGACTCACTTGTTTCGGTCGTTGATTTAAAAGGACAATAAGAAAACCCAAAACCGTCTTGATATGTAAAGAAATGATGTAAAGTTTCCTTCATGCATTCTGTGTTTTCTATTTTTAAAGTCTTTTGTACAAAACCACTTCTCTGCAGCACTCCAGGCACATTGAATACTACAGATTTTTCACAAATGCACACGATGTGGGCGTGAGTCAGCCTGTAATCAAACTGACAAGTGTGTTCATTTCACTTCATTCATTTTAGCACTGCCGAACAAATCAAGAGACGTAGGCGTTGATTTAGAGGCTGATGATGAACGCTGGAACCAGAGGATTACAGCCCAACTGACCTGTAGCATGAGCGCGTGCGGCGAGTGCACAAAGATGGAGGCGTTTTCCCTCGGCGACGACTCCAAGCAGAGCTGCGCGTCCGTCGCCTTGGCGTTGTAGGTGAAGGAGATGGAGCTGGCCAGCTTGCCGTCATACAGCACCTGCTTGTGGTGCTCGGCCAGGTGGATGTCGCTCTCAGACTTGAACTTGAACGTGCTCTGCAGAGACGGGCAGAAAGCAAACCCTGAGATCCGAGAGACAAATGAGTTGTCAGGAAACGAGAGGCGTGTGAGCATGTGCGAGTTCAACACCCAAAATGGAGTGTGTGTGTAATTGCAGCAGGAGCTGTGTGTAAACAACAGAGCATTATCTTAATGAACACGGCGCTAACCCGGACGCTAATTCAATTAGCCCACAAGAGGAGATGGAGAGGGGGAGCGGGCGTGTGGGAAAGCAGCACTCAGGGATCCAAATTCATCGCTTTGTGTTCAGCCAGCACAACAACAAACAGGTGGACACGTTCCTGCTATTCGTCCTTTGTATAGATTACATTTATTCTACCGTTTTCTGAGACGTTAGGCTAAAATCTGACTACATACGGCGTCAAATTTCACTTTATTTTACTCTATTCCTGACGAGACAAGAAATCCTCAAGCATATTTGTCATAGTTTTCTTTGCTTCCTCATCATCCTCTGCACTAGCCTTGTAAAACACATTTTATTCTCTTTATTTCATTAAAGTGGGTTATAAATGTATTTGCATGAGTTTTAGTGTTTTGCTTTTGCATCACTGGAATTTTAAACGTACTCAAAAAGGTGTGAAACTAATTTTCTCATAAATAAAGCCTTGCAGATAGAACTCTTCTCAATTTCGTTTCTGTCGGCCAAAAAGTGCAAGAAAAACTGCTAATGAAAGGAGAACAAATTAGGACATAATTAGGACACTTTGTGGCTAAATTGCAAAAAGAAAAAAATTGTTCCACAGTTGCAATTTGTCGTGCATAAAACTCCCCAAACTTGTTGTGCTTTCTAAAATTGATTTTTTTTTGTTTTCTAACAAATTTATGCCTCCCAGTGAGAAACCACCTTCAGCTAACAAGTTATAACACCACAACAGATGCAGTGACCAGCTTTCCAATCCTTTAACAATCATTATTAAAGTCAAATCCTACAGCCCTGGTAAATATAAGACCATTTTAAATCATTGGTCTGGCTCTAAAACAATCAAATAAAAACACTGAAAAAGGTCACATTGGGATCAAAAGTAAACAACTTTTGTTAAACTAGAAGAAGAGTTGTGAAGCATCAACTTGGAGGAGAAAACGAGCTCAAAAACTAGTGAAAGTAGTAGAATATACCTGTATACTTGCACACAGAAAGTAAAAAACAAACTCAAGGATAGAGACTATATAAGATGACAGGATGCATCAGTCTCAAACTGAGTGATGCAAGTAGAACTAAAAGTAAATGTGAAAAATACGCCCAGTCATTTAGCTCTAGACGCCTTCGCCCCCTGCCACATGTCGCCCTCCTATATGAACCATGTGAAGGACTAAGGAAGTATAAAGTAGTGGAGAATCATATTTGTGATACTTCTTTCTTTAGCTCTCCTCAAAGCTTTTTGACATCTATGTCAGGTAGGCAGCAGGAGTTGATGATCAGATGAGACTTTCAGCTGTTTTACCTCGTTTCATGTTCCTAGATCAGATGGTTTTTTTTCCATAAAAGACTGTTATCACTAATGAACCTAATAAACTACTTAGAAATCCATATTTCATCAAGTAATTACCTGAATGTTCTCAGATGGTCACGTTTACATGTGGAATATTATCGTTTAGATCAATATGGAAGATATTTTTGCATATGGATGGGCCTCTACGAGCTCCAGAACTTTACCTGGAGAAAACGGATTCTTCCATAAATCAGAGCGAGCTTCTGCCAGAAACATTTTAAAACTGAACTAAATTTAACACTGCAGGATTTTCAAAAATATAAAAGCAATGCCACTAAAAATGCATGCCATGATCAAAGCTAAAGCTGAAACAACATTTGGTTTATGCTCAAATTGGACATGCAGGTTGTGTGTTTGCACATTTATGTCTAAATCTGTTTGCTCGTGCCTCTGAGTTCAGTATCCTGCGGCGCTACTGGTGGTGCAACCAAAAGCCCCTATAGATAAAAGGCTTGTGAGTTACTCTGCTACCCTTTGCAGCAGCAGCAGCAGCTCCAGGCGGGGCCCCTCAGTCTCCAGCTACCTTGCTCAGTCTGACTGCACAGGAAAGCCCAAGGCTGCTCTGAAACCTGCAGGCTGATCTCGCCCTGAATCTTTCATGCGAGGTCGTGCTAAAGATATGCACCCTGAGAAGTTTTAAATGCAACAACCTCATCCACTCTAAAGTGAATAAATCTGCAACGCTCCAGACATTCATCACAGCAAAACAATTACACACACCTTTGTTAATATTTACTGAGTTTAGATGATACTTCAGTGAATTATGATAATGTTAAAAGGTTCTCTGTGTTAAAAAGCTTATCCATTAAAACTGTGGTGGTTTGCAGAGGTAATCAATCATAAATACAAATTAATTGCTCTTTGGTTTAGTTGGAAGGTTAGTGGGCCTTCTGCACAGAAAAAAAACACTGAATGGCCTGAATGTAAAATTAATACACTTATTAAAATGCACTTTTTTGCAGAGTAAGGCCATTTACTCTGTCACACTTATTAAAAATGTGCAGTTGTGGGTCTATAAAGTGAGCTTGTATTTATGGTGATGCTGAGTTATGAAGGCAGGTAGAAGAAAGTGTAAGATTTTAAAGTATTAAAGAATGTTAGAAGCTTCTGACAGACAGCAGGAGATGAGCAGAAGACTGTAGTTCGTTTTTCACATGTGGAGTTTTACTCAGCTGAGATTAAAGGCATATGTGTCCTGTATCATCAGAGGAGGAAGCAACAACTGCTGCTGTTCTCACACCTGACAGCTGCAGATACATTACTGCAGACTTCAGTGAAGAAAACACAAACATCTGATTCCATCAGTTCAGGCTGCTTCTCTCTGCATCTTCAAAAAGTCCATTTAAGTCTCCTTTAAGATGCATTAAAAACAGATAAAATCTCACCTGAAAATAGTTTTGTTTTTTCAAATCACCCTAAACGTTTGGAAGCTTGACTTCTATTTGTCCCAGACTTTATAAAAGGTTAAAACATGCTTTAATCAGAGAAGTTCAGCCCACTTCTTTTGCTTCAGGAGAGGAACGTCCTTCATCTCTGTAAGAGACTAATGATTCCATGTTTCATGCTTTTTCTTTGCTCCGGTGAGCCACTCCTGCTTGTCCACTCTTCAGGAAAACCTTTTGGTTATAGATGAGTTTAAAACCGCCTGCAACACGTCGCTTTACAAATCTAATTCAAGCTACTGAGGAATACTGTCAGGTGTCTGTGTGACCTATAAGGTGTTTATCTTAAATTAGAACACATGATGCATGAGCACATGAAAGGTGCACAAACCAGACGGACTCGATTAATTAAACTGTGACCAGACTGGTGGTGGTGGTGAGCTGCAGAGAGGATATCTGGGTATCGAAGAGACGATGAAAAGAGCAACCAGCGATGCATTCAACAATGCATGACTGAGAGACCACACACACACACACACACACACTGAGATAAAACAATGCTGGAGCTTTCCTCCAGCTGTAGCCCACACAGAAAAACAAGACGTTATGCTCCATTCTTTCTGTCATTAGTGGAGCGTGGAGGCGCTAAACTGCACACACAGACACTCGTTTCACTCAGTGTGTCGGCCATCATGGGCCGCCTCGAACACGAAGACCACGAGCCTCCTCGCTGTGCTGAAAGCTTGCTCAACAGAGCAGGCAGAATGTCTGTCTGCTTTCTGCTGCTCATTATTGAGCGCTAACACTGACGACGACTGAGGCTGCGTACAGTACAGCTGCGCACACACACAGTACTTTGAAGTGTACACGGATGTGGTTCTCCTCAACATGGACTACAGAGCAGCTTGTCATATTCACACATTATCTGCGTGAAGCTGAGAGAACAAGGAGTGGCCTATATTCACATTAAGACAGGGAGATGTGTGACACAAGCAGAGTCTCACTGGCATCCTCCTTTAACAGGACCAAAGGAAGAAGAAAAAAAAAACTTACACACTCATCATTACAGTAGCAGCACTGAGGCCTGCGGCTTTGAAATAACTGAGCCATTTAATGGTCTCTTCTGGGCATCTGAGAAGCCCGTTCTGCTCCATGCAGAGAAGCAATCATCTCACTGATCAGCCTCAGGAAACTGAGGGCTGTGACAGCGAGGAATCAGAATTCAAGGCAGCAAAAAAACAACATGTGCATGAGATTATTAGAGAGGACAGATGAGAAGTCTAGTAGTCAAACACCCTCGCTTACATCAATAAAAAAGGTATAGTTCATATCTCAAGCATTATATCTGTGATCAGGGTGACATCTAATTCTTTGTCCACCTGTGTCACCTTGCTAAGAAAAATAAAAAAGATTTCTGATTCAGGATGCATTTTTCTCCAAGGATCTGCAGCCATACCAGCAGCAGGAATTCCTGACAGCTCCATAAACAAGCTGTAAGAGGCTTGAGGCGAGTCTGCCAAAACAAGAGGCAGACAGCTGCCAAGGCAGTCCAGCTTCTCATGTTTCACTGTTCACCAGGCCAGAGAGGGTGGCTTCTAGAGCTCGTGGTGCTCAACATATGGAAAAACTGTTTTATGCAAAGAAAAGCTCTGGGAAAAACTCTTAGTTTAAATGGTAATCTACTGATTAACTTTGATCATGATGCTTTTATATTTATGTAAAAAGAAAAGCGTGAAATCAAACATGATCACCGGCAAATAATTTAATTTCATGGGCAATCAGGTGTTAATTACCACTCGCATGACTAAATTCCTTGTGCAAAAATGTATCGTCTTTGTTTCGATTCTATAAATCATCCAAAGTGAGCCCCATGGGCTCTTGTGGCCCTCAGAGAGATTTTGTGTGGCCCTCAACCAGTGTTGGTCAAGTTACTTTGAAAAAGTAATTAGTTACTTTACTTATTACTTTACTTAGTTACTTTTCAAAAACGTGTCCAATCTGAATAGCTATAAATCAACAGACCTAATTCTATTCTTTCTGCATCCATCACATCAAACTGAATCAAATCAGTCTCTTTTTAAAACTTGTTTTATTAGTTCTGAACTTTTAACTTTATGCTCTTTGCATCAATCACAAATTAAATAAAATTCTAGTCTCTGACTTGAAAGAATTAGTTGAACATTTAAACTTATTTTCTGCTCATTCATCCAGATTTTATAAAAATAAATCAAGTGTTTCTCCTGTATTTCTCTCTGAGTGTAACCTTCAAATTACATTCTTTATGTTGTCTTTTCTCTCAAGCAAGGATAAAAATTTGATTTGAAAAGCATGAGGGACACAACTGTCTTAAGTACAGGGGTGGGGGGGCTGGAGGTGGAGAAGAGGGGCTGGACTGTTTAAACCAGGGATCACCAACCTGGTGCCCCCAGGAACCAGACAAGGTGCCCACAGGTCTTTTCTCCAAATAGAATAAGTTTATAATAAAATACAGTTTCTAAACTGTTGCCTTCTTTTTTAATCACAAATGCATTAATATAGATTTTAAAACTCCAATTTTCTTTTTTTTTTCTATTTATAATGGATGACGTTAACTTCACTCTGATCTATTCTAGTTTAAAGATAAATATTATATCAACCTGGTGGCCCTTTGTGTGGCTCAGTACCAATGAAGTAGGTCTCAGCTTCACAAAGGTTGGTGACCCCTGGTTTAAATATTAACCCTAGACGTAAAACAACAGCCAGTATCCATTTAATACAGTTTAACTTTGTTTTAGACTGTAAAAACTACAGGGATCAAAACTGCCTTTTAAAACGCTCAGGGGCCTGTGCCCCCGGGCCCCTTTTATTTACGTCCGTGTCTGCTGCAGCTTGATGCTCGGATCGTTTTTTTCTCTACGGCACGCCGGACTCCGAATGAAGCAGCGAGTCCACAGTGGAAAGGGACACCGTGTCCTGACCTGGACAATCTAGCCTGCAGCGCTGAGCTTCTTCAGCTCAGCTTCACTAAGTCCTGTCGCTTCTTTTCACCTGTTTATCAGGAGAGGAGCCGTCGGTCAGAGCATGGAGGAGGAAGCTGCAGCGGTCATGTCAGCGGGGGATCGGGGGAGTTCTACATCCCCGTGCTGGTTTAGGTGCTTGTTCAGATCAGAGATGTAATTTCTGGCTGTAGATAAAAGTTGTCTCCCCACACAGAGTCCTGCTCTCTCTGAGCTCCATGTGATCACTGGTTGATCTAAACACCAGTTTGTTGTTACCGCTGACGTCGCAGCTCAGACGGAAAAGTCAGGAGGCGCTCCGACAAAATCATGGTTTAGTAACGCACTAACGCAGCGTGTTCAAGGGAAAGTAACGGTAATCCAACTACTTTTTTTCCTTTGTAATCCCTTACTTTACTCGTTACTTGAAAAAAGTAATTAGATTACAGTAACACATTACTTCTAACGCGTTACTGCCCATCACTGCCCTCAACTGAAATTTAAGAACGGTAGTATCAGTGTAGACTGCTGATGCAGACAGACTTTTTAAAAATGTGTGTCCTAAGATTTTACTAAAACGAAGCCTAAATCTTTATACAATGGGAAGGCTTAAAGCTACTGAGGCTGCTTGGTGGTGCAGGTGCCTCGCAGCAGGGATGTTATGGGTTCGTGTCCCGACTCTGCAGCCTTTCTGCAACGAGTTAGCATGTTCTCCCCATGCATGCATGGGTTTCCTCTGGATACTACGGCTTCCTCCCTTTGACCAAAAACATGCCTGTTGGGTTGGTTGGTGTCTCTAAATTATCCCAAGGTGTGAGAGCGTGTGTGACTGGTTGTTTTTGTCTATGTGGCTCTGTGATGGACTGGCGACCCGCCCGTCTCGCCCTGTGATGTTGGAGTTGGACACTAGCTCCCCGTGCATCGACCCTCAGTGAAGGTTATCTGAGAAATATTATAAGGTAACTCCCTAACTTTCAACTAAGTAAAAAAAAAAATTGCATTTCACTGATAGTTAAAGCGGCACTCCGGAGGATTTCATCAAGAGAGCAGTTTTTGAATCTAGCGTCCAAAGGCTCCTCCTCAAAACATCTCGACACGCGCGTCCGGTCGCGTGTCGAGATGTTTTGAGGAGGCGCGCGGCGCATATATTTCGGACATGAGCTGTACAGCTCAGTGTGTAGGGTTTAATCACTCACAGTTCACAATCTTATTCCAACAATACTACGAGGGTCTGATGAGCCCTCTCTGTCCCTGCTGCTTCTGATATTAGCTCTGTTAGCAGAGAGCTGCTGCTGGACTCTGAAGCTGAACTTGACTCGGCCCTGGATGAACTTTCTGACCAAAATAAACGCATAATCCTGTCAAGCCTTGCCATTCTGTGAGGTGAAAGGTTTAAAAATAAAAATAAATCCATCTTTAGCTGGAGAATGGGTAGGTTTTTAGTAGAAATGAGCCGTGAGTCCTCAGTGAACGGCTGAGACGGCAGAGAAACACACGGAGCGTCCTGTACGACAGCGCCCCCTACTGGTACAGGTTTGGTCGATGCGCGTGCATGTTCAGACAATGCAGAAATTTGAATTTCATTGGCTGAAAAATGTCGGCGGCAAGAAAAAATGGAAAGGGGTCTCTAGGAGGAAGGAGGGTCTTCATCAGAATGACACATGTTGTGGAACTCAACCCATAGATCATAGTTTAGACCTGAAATATAATTTAAAACATTTAGAAAACTTTGATACAGAGAAAAATAATCCAGAGAGCCGCTTTAACAGCTGACAATGTGAGCAGGAATAAAAAGCATCCAGTACCAGAAGCATTGCTAGATGAGTGCATGACCCTGTCACCTGGTAGAGCTAACAGAGAATGAGGAGTGTAATATCTCGTATCGTTGTACCTTGTATCCTGGGCCAAGCTGATGGATGGCAAAGATCTGAGCCGGGTTGAGAGCTTCACTGAAAACATAAATAGCACCCAGCTGACCGCAAAACACTCTGTTAGCATCCGCCGTCTCTGATGAGCCCAGGAAACACTTATCGTAGCTCTGGGGGGAAAAAAGACAAAAAGAAATTCTAATGATTAGACACACTATATATTTATGATGCTCATATCCCATTTTTAGTTTTTTGCTCATAAGCTCATAGCGCTCTGCAGTTCTGTCTAGTTCTGAATCAGGTTCCAAGTTTGCTATCACCTCCAGTTTATATGTTTTTTCTGTCGACTGGCCTCTCTGCAGCTCTAATACCCTTTATCACAATGAGATCTGTCCTCCTCTACTCTCTCAAAATGATGACATGCGTTTTATCTTCAGCCTTCAAGAGAAAACAAACCGTGATAGCATCGATGCATTCTGGGACCTGTTCCTTCACCTCCTATGAGTCTTTTGATGAGCTGCACAAACTACACGGACAAACTCAAAACACTTAACCTCCAGCAGACGGACTTCTTACAGACGACAGTAACAGCATTGGTAACTGCAGCAAAGTCAGGAGCCAAATAGGGAGGAAGAATAACAAAAGGCCAATGAGAGTTCAGAATACCTGTCCCCCTGCTAAATGGGAAAGTTGGAAGTTGGAGTTTGGATGAGATGTGCTGGAAAAGAGCCCAAGGGCAACTCTGTTGCAGCTGGCAAATGCAGAAAGCAAACCTCAAATGTTTGCCAAGATCACAACAGGGGGGGAAGTGTGAAGTAGAGCCAAGCCATTACTGGCTTTCTAAGAATTCTTATCTGAAAGCTCAAGATGATTTTGTGCTTCTTTACCAACCATTAAACAGATCAGGTGAACAGAGTTTTCCGTCTAAGTCACAGAGCTGATTAGCAAACTCAGCACTGGTGTTCTTACATCATTGGTGTTGACGTGCCAAGCCATGTCGCCATAGGAGACCAGCTGACCGTTGACGTAGCAACGGATCTCAGAGTTCCTCCAGCGGTTGTAGATGTGGACGATGCTGATCATGTACCACTGAAAAATACAAGTTTCCAACAGGGTTAGAAACAAGAGAAAAAGTTTAAATAAAAAACAAATTTATTAAAAGTCTCATTCAATTATGGGAAAAGGCATGTTCAGTTTCCTCTTTGTTTTTATTTAGGACTTCTACAGTATTTGTTCATATTTGTTTGATTTTTTACTGATAAAAAAATCTTAAGATGATTGTCACACACTGATTCTTGGTGCATCATAATAAATGACCCACAATAAGAAGCAAACATTGAAAAGGTTCAAAGACATTCTGAAGGATGCCAGGACAAAATGCCTATGTTTTGATGTATGGCCTGTGTACAAAGAGTAAAGAAAACCAAGATCAAAGGAAGCATTAAAGCTGCTGCCAGTGGCTCATTAAGGTCACCGTGGTAACCACACGTCTGCATCTCTTATCCCTAGACAACAAACTTAAATAGACACATACAGAAACAGAGGTGACAAGGTGAAGCCTTGGACCAAAGGCTGATGGGAAAATACTAAAACGTGTTATGTAGTCCAACTTTCTATGATCCATTTAAACCCTGACTGAAGGGGGAGGGGTTTCTGCAAGAGGAACACAGGTGTTCATAGACCTGGACACAATGAGGTCAGCCTTAAACATTCATGCATTTGTTTACATCACTAACTTTAGATTTACATATTTTTAGGAGAAAAAATTATGACAAAAAAAGTGTGTGTGGTTCGGGGGTGGGGGTAGGGTGCTACTTTGATGCAAAAAATCCCATCAATGGTTTCCATTTACTGCAGAATTTGTTCAAGTTTCCACTTCTTGAATATCTAATTTTCTCTATATTATAAAGGACGTGACCTCATTAATCCAGTGAGCTAAAGAGAGCTGCTGTTGATTTCCAGATAAGACGGATGTGGCGCCTAGTGTTTACAAAGGTAAAGGCTGTTACTATTATCTATTTTACGGATAGTATCGACTATAGTCTTCTGAAAGATCAAAAAGAGTCTTGAGAGTACCTCAGACATGACGTTGAGGTAAATTTCCCCCAAAATTGTCAGGGCTGGACAGAAGAAAAATATATGTGCAAGACTGCAAGGTGAGCCTCCACATCGGTCACAAACATCCACCGTATTTAGACTCTGAATGATGTTTTCACCTAAATGGAGTGAGGTTTTATCACCAGTTTGGTCATTTTATCTACATTGCATCACTACAAAAAGTCATAGCACACTGTCCCCAGTTGAAATGCACATTCTGATAAAAAACTGTGACAGAACCTGGTCCATTTTACTTCTATGTGTTAGATTCAGTCCCTGCAGGGGAAACAAATAATGTCTACAGAGGTTTAAAAAAAGGTGGCTTGGAATTCTGTCAGTTCATATATCACTATGAAGCAAATGTGCATGTAAGCACTCACTCTAACACACACACACACACACACACACACACACAAAGACACACATTAACCCCTGCACTCAACAGACAAAAGCCTGAGACACGGTGACTCCTAAATTGATCAAACAGAACCACTGGGAACTTAGTTAGGTAGTTCAGGGATTCTACTGGGTCAGCAAATACTGCAGAAGGCCATCTCATCAACCGAATGTGTGTTTGTTTACGGGCTCATTCAAGGATGTGTGGGTGTTTGTGTTAGTGTGCAGGACGGCAGCGAACTGCTGACGGTGCGGTAGAGGGGCAGTGCACGGGCCTTAATTGACAGACCTTATCTAGACTCATCAACATTCCCAGCGAGTGCAGGGGGAGATAAAAGAGGAGAGGGAAGCAGCCTGGTGCTGTCTCATCTAACAAGTGGCACACCGTGAATTCTTTCTTACCTTGCGAGGTTGGAAATCGTACTTCACACAGTGTTGAAAGCCTTTTCCTTTGGACTTCAGTGACGTCACGATGAGACAGTTTCCCACAAAGTGAGCCGAGTAGCCGATTCCTTTACTCGTGCGAAAACTGTGGAAGGAGAAAGACATTTTTATGCTGTTATTGCTGGATTGGGATTCAGGAACTGTGCGACTCAGGTGGAATGAACATAATCAAGCCTTCGGATACAAGCAGGTTACCTCTTACACCCACATTAGCTGTGTTTTAAAACCCAGTACTTGTGACAGAAAGCGGGATTTTGAAGGACTTGCTTCGCAGCAGCAACACGGTTCCCAGATTACAGGTTTTCGAGGAACACTGCTAATCCCCTTCCTTCCATTTGCCCCACGTATTATTCCTCTTCCCACACTGGTAACATCCACGTAAAACACAGTTTCACAGCTAAGACACATTACACTCCTGAAATAGGCCCAGAAGGATCACACGCACAGCAAAGCCAGAGAGCAGATATAAATCCCTCTCAAGTGAATCCCTGGTTTTACATTAGCAGGGCGTTAAAGAGCGTTATCGTGGCCGTCATGCAGCTGCAGAGGCCACTGTCAAACACGCTGCTTGAGTAGCAGCTGCATCTGGGGGTGGATGATAAGACCTGGGCCAGAAGAGAGAGGAGGACATCCTCCGTCTCTTGCACCATGCTTACCATGACAACCTGACAAACGGTTACTAAGGAAACAGGATTACATCCCAACACTTTACATGATTAGAGCTCATCACTGCGATGGTATCTGGAGCAAATGTGCCTGCGTGTTATCCTTTCTTCAGGAGACCGGCTCCTTGATTCTTTCTGTTGGTGATGAGTCTTTGACTCCATTAGGGGGGAGAGGGGAAGGACGGATGCTGCTAGTTAGCATCGCAGAGCGAGGAGGTGGATGGAAGAAGCCCGGTGAAGGAGTTCAATTAAACAAAAGGTCAAAGCTAATGAAGCTTCACACTGGCTAACGGCACGCACTTACAACACTAGCAGCGAGGCCAGAGCTGCACAGCGAGAGGAGGCATTCAGCAAACCGTGCACTCAAACCATGTCCTGACATTTACAGTTTTGCTTTAACTCAATAAGAAGTTAATCTGCTATCTCACAGCTTCATGTCCTTCAGTCTTATCGCTCACGCGTTAGAAGACGTGTTATTTATTGAACTCTAGTTTATGTTTCTGAAAACATTTAACTGGATATTTTATTAGGGATTTAAGAGGAGGGATTATTACTGAACACATTACCAGTCCCTATCTTTGTAAAACAATCAGAACAGTTGTGACTGAAGGCACATCATTGACAGTATGAAGATCTTTTTGGTTTAAATACACGTCTCTCCTTGAACTATCCTGACTAGATGAAGTAGAGTCGAGTAGCCCTACTACACCGAGTTAAATCAGCCTGTCAGTTGTACTGTAACCAAAAATTATTCTAATAAAAAATATATATTAACACCTCAGGAAATTGTGTCAAAAAACCCACAATGTGACTCTTTTAAATCTCCTCAAAAGACAACGGGTTTGTGTTTTTGCATTTCATTCAATGAAACTATTTGTTTAAAGAGACTCTGAGGTTGTGACTAATGAGGATAAACAGGTCGATTCCAGGCTTCTGCTTGTACTGCTATTTATTAGCAAACAAAGATGAAATCCAACATTTCTGACGTTTCTGATTTCATTCCAAGATTCAGGAATTGTTTCCATTTGTCCAGAAGCACAAGGATTTTTAGATCTGCAAATAACTCATCTGAAATGACCTGCACTGATGTGAAACACTAGAACATGCAGCCTATTACTAGAACTTTCTCTTGATCTTGTTGAGAAAAGAGCATGCTAGCTTATTTTTTATTCAATCTATATATAATACATCCTGGGTTACAGAAGAAAGAGTCCTTGCCATTTTGTTTCATTCAGCCATGAGCATTGTGTTTTTTTTCCTTTTGCTTGGATCGATAACAGTTGTAGAGACAAGTTTTTACAAAAAGAGCCAACACTTAAAGCTGCTGAGTAAAAGATGGCTGTCAGTTGTTTTACCAGAGGATACACCTCTATAATATCTGGTTATGTAAGACATCATTTTAATTTAAATTACTATTCGAGCAAAGAATAGGTGCTATTATAATAAAAAAAATGTTTCTTCCATAATGTTCTAGTCTTGGTGAGAAGTGATGTCCTCACCAGTAGAGATAGGGTTTGTCTTTGTCCACGTTGATGTTGTTGAGTGGATCCTGTCTGAACCAGGTGTTGATAGTGAATCCGTTCTGGTACGGCCATTTGGCAATCGGTGGCAACGCTATAGCCTGGTGGAGGAAACACAACAGAACGGCTCTGAGGATTAGCGTTGGGTATCCTGGTCAAACACATTGCACTGACTGGATCCCTAAGAACAGACGCAAATTGAAATCCTGCCACGTGCAAAGAATGTTAGCTACATTTGTGTATGAAAAGTGTACTTCCTGTAAACTCTTCTTCTGCTGCCGTTCCTGCAGCTGTATTATTTTCTCTGTTTAGGAAGGTTTTGATACCCTGACTTTAAAAGAGTCTTTACTGTTGAGGTTTACATTCTGCTGTCCGCTGCACAGACCTGAGAAGGCCAACATGTTGGGGCAGAAAAATGATTTTTAGAGGTCTTATGATGTATAGAAAAGACAAAATATTACTTTTTCATAATTAATCTAAAAATGTTAGGTTAATCCTTGAATGTCCACATGAAGAAAAAACTATGAAAAATGACTTTCTTCGTACTTTTTATTAATTTGAGCTTTAATAAGATATAGGAACTAAAAAATGCTCAACCAAATGAACCCTTAAATGCATTACTATGAAAACTTTTTATTCCAGGCAGATGATTTTAACGATCTAATACACCCCAATCTTAGCGAGGACTAATGGTTAACATGGAGAGTCTCACCGCTGCACTGCGTCCTGGAAAGTTGAAGAAGGTGTCTGGCCCGTGCCTCTGAGGCATCTGGTTCAACACTGACAGGAGCTTGATGGCGTGTCTCGGCTAGAAGACGGGAGGAGAAAGTAATCGTCAAAAATATGAGAGAGATACAGTTTATCAGAAGGACAGCAGAGAGGGAAAAATCCTGTAGTGGCATCACATCTCTACCACAACCACACTGGATCAATAAGTCTTCAATCATCTCCACCCTCCCCCAACAACAACCCCTCAATACCGTGGCGACCTTTAATCGATTTGTCTCTAGAGAGGGATTCTGGGGGGAGGAGGAACTGAAACGCACTGGGAAATAGGGGCAAGGTGGATGGGATGACAATAGTTATTGGACAGAGGAGGTGCTGCGAAATGGCTGAAGGTATGGACCACTGATCAGTGACCAGAGGTGGTTGAGCACGAGCCGAACGGATGAATTGATCGACCAGGAGGGGCGAGGACATTAGCCAAGTGGTCACACATTCTGCTCACCTACAAACCTTAAAGAGAGGGAAATGTTGGATCTGAGTTTCACCATGTATAAATAATAACCTCCTGGAGTTTGACTGAATTGTTCTGAGCTGTGGGCGGAGCCTAATCAGGCCACTCACACTGACCAGTCAGGGCAGACATAGGTTTTCCTCTCTAACTTCAACGTTTTACAGGAAATCTGTAAATATGCAGAGCCAAAAAGCTCCGTGTTAGCCTTTTTCTGGGGACTTTAACCCCATAAAACCTCCCTTAATCTGCACAGTTCTGTTTAAAATATCCAGTCTGGGGAGGAGAAAGCAAGCAGCTGCAAGCTGAGCTAATCAGTAAACTGCAGGCAATGGGTACGATTACAACAGGAAGCAAAGCCGAGTTCAAACTAATCACCAACTCTCTGCTGCTCCTGAAATAATCTCATTAATGTCCACATGCATTACAGCTCAAACAGTAAGCAACTGCAAAAGAACTACGGTATTCTCATTTTACCACTTTATGGAGGCGTTTCATTACAAGGTTTATTTGTCTGACCGCAAAGCTGAAGAAGGATCGAGATGAAGAAATGTTGTGGTGAAATAGCCTGTCAGAAGCAAAAGAGGACAAATCTGAGCCTCTGAGCAGGTCATTTAGTCTAGTCAAGCTGCTCGCTGGTTATTAACAGAAAATGATGGTTAGATGTAGAGCGTGAGTGTATTGAACTGCTTGAAGCGAGTGTTTCACCTTCACACCTGATTAAGCTGTCACTGATCTTTTCATCAAGCTGCCATCGCTCCAGCAGTAACACACAGCTTCCATGCATTAATGGTTACAAACAACAACTAAAATCTAGGCTCAACAATCAGCCCGAACATGGACACCTAAACACACACACACTTATGAGCCCAATAATCAAATTAGGTGACATCTAGACTAATGACACTACACGCTGTATAATAAATCTAATTAGCAATAAATTAAGCTTTCATTATTAAGAAAATGTGAATATTAGTTTAATAAAATGATCAGAATCGAAATGTTTATTATAAAGATAAAAAATATATAAATATAAATGTGTTGAAAATATTAGAATTACCTGTGTTTACGTACAATTCATTAAAGTTGTGTCCCTTTTAATATCAGTGTTTTTATTTTGGGTGAGAATAAACAATAAAATAATTTGAATTTATTATTCTTTATTAGCTGTGACCTAATTGAGTTCAAGGGTCTCATTTCTGACCATTACTGCTGTTTTTTTTAAACTATTAAGCAAAACATTTTTTCAGTGTTGCGCTATAAAACATCGCAATCAATCAATCAATATTTATTGTCATTGAACCAGCGTTTTGGTGCAACAAAATTTACGTTTAAGTACAATCTTTCCCAAGATCAGACATACAGCACATAAACACGTAAACAGGGTCAGGTGGGCTGTGGGCATGCGTCAATTACAGCGCCCCCATGTGCAGATTAAAGGATAACAAGAGAGAGGGGAGGAAATGAGGGAGAAAAACAGGCCCTCCCGCTCTGCTCCGACAGGGGACAGAGACGGGATGCAAGAAAAAAAAACTCAACACAAAACCACAGCAATCAGACAGTCATAATTGAAGACATGAGGTGGGTGGGCGGGATCTAGATCTCCATGCCAACCGGAGGGAGGTTGCGGCTTTCAACCCCCAGCTGCACCAGAAGGGGAGGAAAGTAAAGGGGTGAAGAGAACGTTGAAGGGGTGGGAGGTGTGTGCATCAGTGATATGTTCTCATGGATGTGTGCTGCGTTAGTTGATAAGTGAGCCGTGACCATGCAGCATAATACGAGCTCTTTATGAGGGATATGTAAAAAGAAAAACACTTATTCTTTGCTTGAGAACCTATATTAGGAATCTAAACTCACTACTTACCTAATAATAATCTGGTTCTTGACCTTTTGTTTTGAGACGCTGGACTAAACAGTCAGATTTGCAGTTTGCCAGTACTAAAAATATTGTCAAACTGTAACACACACCTGGAAATGTGATGCATGTTTATAAACACTATATTTTGCATATATACTGTATATAGAGAAATAAGTCAGTGTGGTGTTAATTCTTTTTTTAAAAACATAATTGTTCAAGTGAAATTCACATACACATTTACATTTGCCTGGAAGATGAAACTGAATAACCAATTTCAGAAGCCCCACACCCTGCAGAGACAAGGTGAGGACAAGTCTCTCACTGCACCCTGCAAAGAATGGTGTAAAGAAGAGTGATTCTCAACCAAAAGTTGTCACCAAAATCTTGTTATAATCTCAGAAATCTGTGTGTGAGCGTAATAAATCTCCTTTGAAGTTAAAAGACCATATAGAAGAACAATAATAACCAATCACTTCTATGACCGTTATTATTGTAAGTCTCTACCAACTTACCCAGATGCCATTTTCTCCTCTCAGCATACTGAAGAGCAGCTTCAGCTCCTTCACTGTGATGCTGTAACTGGCCAAAACTCCCAACATGTCCACCAGGAGGTCTGAGAAAACACACACACACACACAGCCCATGAGGGAGAATAAGACAGCAGAAAGAAGTGTGAGAGTTCTCACAAGTGTGTTTGTGAGTCAGTGTGTGGAAGGCTTTGTGCTCTGATGAAACACGATGAGGTCATAAGACAGGGACAGATTTATTCTGTGAGCAATTTATCATTCAGTTCAGTCAACAGTCGAGTAAGCTGCATCCTCATACCAGCAGCTACTCCACTGTATACAAAACACACAACGCCCTGTGTATCAATGGGATTTGCTGAGCACAGCGTTACTTTAAACAGAGAATTATACTGCAGTAATATAAAACATCAGAGTAGAAGTATGTTCAACACCGCTGAGTGGAGACAAAACGCTACACAAGGCCTTTATAATTATACATGTCATACTTTTCTATAGGTTCATAATAAAAATAGTAAATTAAAAAATCTATAGCAGCTAGCTCAAAAAGTGATAAACATATATAAATATATTTTATATTTTTCAATTATTTTAAAGAAAGTCAGATTTTGTTTGAAGTTGATTTAAAACTTGTTAATGAGCAATTAGTTTCATGAAGACTGGAAGCAGCAGGAACCAGTCGGTTCAAAGCAGGTTTAAATGGTTACCGTGGTAACGATTAGCATCACAGTTTTAAAATTAATTGTTAAAAGTGACCGCAATAATAAAAAACCACAAGCAAGCTTTTGAAGCAAAAAAAGCATACAAAAATGTATGAGGCTTTTTGTATGAACTAGTCTTTATAAAAAAGACAACTTCCTACAACTCCTTCACAATAAAAGCCCCAGTCAATGCACGGCATGCTCAACTTTAAACACTGCTAACTTTTTAAGCCCACTGAAATAACCTTAACAATAAAAACAGCAGGATTAAAGATGAGAGTGTCACGATTAGTGCTTCTTACATTTTCAACACACTTCTTAAAAACCACGTGTACAATGATAACCATAATGCATGTCACACAATCGTAGTACAAAGTTTTCATCCTGATTCTTCCCTGGCTCTAAGTTTAAAGAAATCGTAGAAGAGATACCTATTAACCAGTGTTGTGATCTTTTTCTTTTACCCTTAAGTTTAAAGCTAAGCTAGGCAACAAAGAACATGCTGTGAAATTACAGAACCCACATCTTACAACGTATCAAGCATTTAAATGCATCAGCGCCAGATTTGAAGCATTTTCTGATGACCTTCCTGATTCAATGACTTCAAACAAACACAAAACTGAAACAATCTGCTTAGAGAGGTTCTTCCTTCCTATTAGGATATGAATAGACTTTCCCCACCATATTTCATTAGCCAGAGCCCAGCAACAGGGAATAAAAGGAGGCAGCTAGCTCAATGAGGTGCTGGATATGAGAGAAATGCACAATGTCCCAGATTTAAAAGCCCCAAGCTCTGGTTTTTGGTACAATGAATCCATATAGGTCGTTTTAAATAGTTTCAAGAAAGAGTCAGAACCCAAGTTGGGAAAGAGAGATCAACACTAAACTGATAAACTGGGTACAGTCGGCTCTGTTGTGAGCAGCAATACATTATACACGTTATAAAAGCCATTATGCAGAGGCTGAAGGTAGGACAAAGAGGACACGGGGGAGGGGGGCACATGCATGGTGATATATGCAGCGAGGTCAAGGTCAATATGATGCTGCATGAAGATGTCTATCTAAATGAGGGAGTGCAATCAAAATCACTGTGTGTATGAGTTCTAACGGGACAAAAAGATTCAAATCTGCAAAAATCTGAAGTTTGACTGGTGAGAAAACAAAATTAACACACAACAAAGCAGTCACATAATATTGTTTACTGCTTGAATTTTAATCCATTGAATAATCACAAAAAAATATCAATTTCTGGAATTGTTTGATTGATTTTTGTGGGAAAATCCCAGTAATTTGTGCTAAATTACTACCCGAGCAGTAAAAGACCCTCACAAATCTATTGTGTGCAGACAATGAACAGCATGATGTGGTGATACTAGGAGCAGACGAGCATGTGATTCAAGTTGTACACAAACTATTATGTTTGCATTTTTAATTAAATAAACTTTGAAAAAAGCTGTATTGTTTCTTGAATTTTTGTTTCTCAAGAAAAGGCAAAGTACAAGATACTTGTACATATCTTTCAAAGACATTCGACTGATAGTAAAAAAGATTAGGATAAATACACCTTTCTATCAAAATGCATGTGAATTTTGACCTTGGTGATGACATCATTCAGTCGATATACGGCATTTCCTTTACCTGCGATCATGTCGTCCACGGTGCTCATTTTCAGAAGCACCTGCTGGATCAGGCCGACCTCCGTGCTGGTTTGCAGGTTGCGTACGCTCTTGCGCAGTATGGCCGTGAACATGCTCCAGATCTCCGCCTGGCACGTCACCTCGCAGTGGGACAGCAGCTCCACCATGCAGCCGATGCTCTCTGCCTCCTGAATGATGAAGTTCATCTCCAGGTCGAACTCGCCGCCGACCAGCTGGACGAGGGAAGCAGGAGAGGAAAAGAAGAGAAGAAACAGATCAAATGATTTAGAGAAGCATTTCCACTTCCGTTTCCAGGAGAGGTAAATATGACTTCTGACGGATGCTGATTGTGGTTAGAAAACATTTCTTTGACTGGCGGACACACAGACCGCAGCAAATAAACATCCTTCATCTGGGCACACACACACACACACACACACACACACACACACACACACACACACACACACACTTCATGTCCTCTCCTTTTTTCACTCTAAGATGAAGAGAGCAGCACTCTCCTCTGTGAACCTCAATCACTCAACACATAGCCAGCATAAAAATGGCCTCCTTCACTACCTCAAACACACACACACACACACACACACACATGCATCAGTAGGCAGACATTCAGATTGATTCACACTGATTAATACACATTTCAGACATAGTCCTCTCAGATGGCATTAGTCAGATGATACGACACTTATCAAATCGAGTGCAAATGTTCCGTCTCTAAATGGCCAAAGCACTATAATTACTTGTGAAAGTACAGCCTTCGTACAACCGTGCCTCACAGTCGCTCGTGCACGAGCATACCCACACAGCTCATCCTCGGCACCTACTACACTGTTCAAGAAACGGTAGCCATGGCAACCAGCAAGCTAAGGGAGCACCACTGAGGTTATTAAATCAGATGGAACAGAAACATACAAACAGAATATGAGCAAGACAAGAGAACAAGATAAACATTATGAGGCCTGTAGCTGCTGCGTTAGCGCAGTCGGAGAAAATGAAATGCGGCTGATGGGACCGTGTTGCCGTTAAATAAAACCTAATGATGCAGGTTTTACATGTGGACAAATTAGCTTCCAGTTCTGATAAATCTTTTGGAGTCAGTTTCTGTGGACATGACAGTCCTGACATGTCAGTTTGGAGAAACGGAGGTAAGTTCTGACCTGACTGATAGGCTAGAAGCTACAGCAGGTCTAGTCACATACAGTTTGTACTACATGTTTAATTCCACACATTTCTATGGTTACACATGACAGAAAATAGCAGCAGCTGAGTGTAGCAATTTAATGATTAATGACCAGATTAATAATGTTTCAGAAAACTAAGTAAACACATGAGCTGCTATGATTTTTTAAAATTAGAGTTGTTTAAAGATGGCCGAAATCCTGTCCCTGCTGTGACTAGCCGTTAGCTCATCGGTCTGTCAGAATGAAACTTGTCCAAACTGAGGTTGTTAAAGAGCCATCCACAACACGCCACTTTAAAAAATGACTTTATTTGAACTGAATGGTCAGTAGATTCTAAATGACGGTGTGAAGTTTTGTTTTTCACATGCTGATCTAGGACTGAAAGGCGTCCGTTTGGGGTCTTTTTCGGTAGAGTTGTTTGCCTCGTTAAGATTTCTTGTTTCATTTTTTACATTTCCAGTCTCCTGATTCCATTATGTTCTGTTAGTTTATCATAGCCATCATGTTTTCCTGTTTCCTTTCCGTCACACACACCTGCTGTCAATTTATAATCACTCAGCTGTTCTCACTCAACAATCAACCTTCCCAGCAGAAACAGGTCTCACTGTCAGACACCGTTGTTCCAGATTCTCTGAGCTGTTCCTAAGCACTCGGCTGCAGTATATTTCTATTTTGTTTCTGTTGTATTTGTTGCCATTTAGATTTATACCTGCCTGCCTGCTGCTGTTGTGCACTTTTGGTCTCTCCAGAACATGTTTTTTTTACTTATTATATTCACAAACTTTTTTATTTATCTTATGAGTAATTTTCCAAAATAAATAAAACATTTATTCCTTTGTGAATTTGTTGCTCTGCATTTGACCCGTCCTCCTTTTCAGTTCAGTTTCCTGCCCACAGTGTACTGTACTGTAGCCTGCACAAAAGGCAGACTTAAAGTGATAATATGCAACTTTTTCATATTTTTAAATCTTTTCCTTGAGCCAGTCTGTGCTAATATGACCCTTTAAAGGGTTAATGAAAAGTCACTTAGCCCCATCTGGTGATTAGATCCGGAATACCACGATTGCAAGATCTCGGTCGCCGTCACGGTGTCCAGGAAGTCACGTGTCTCACGAGGGTTAGGCTAACCCAATGTGGCTAGCTGTTATGCTAACGCTGGAGTGTTTTTAGCTCATGATTCCTGCTTTTTTCCCATCTCTCCCTGCTTGAACACAGCTGATTTATTTGAAGGAGTAAATAACCGCTCCTGTAGAAAGCTATGAAGGCTGAGGAGACATTTCAACAGGTAGATATTGGCGTTTAGAAGCTGAAACGATCTGGTAACTTTTTAATGCAGTGATTTAAAACGGACACCAGAGGGCGCCCAAAACAAGCAAAACTGCATATTATCACTTTAAGCATGAAGATGAATCTAGGACATCTGCATATAATCTCACTTTAAATTAAAATAAATACATATCAATATAAAGAATATTTAACACAATTACTAATTGATTTGGGGAAACAATATTCAGAGTTCACATTTTAAAGAGACTGCAGGCGCAATTATGCCAGCAGGTGGCAGAGTTTAGCCGTTTAGTGGTGATGCAGAACAAAATTAAAGACCTAAATGACTTTTATCACCCAACCATAACAGTGCATGATAAAAGCAGAATAGAGCTTCTACGGAAGCCCGGATGTCCAAACACAGAGTGAGTGAACTCCATTTTTCAGAAGCGTTGATGCATAAACATATTGTATAAAATGCAAAACGGAACATGCGGAGGTCATAACTGAAAATATGCTGACTTTTCAAAACACAAGATGTTTGTGAGTTCAGCCTTCAGAAAGGTCAAGACAGAAATAAGAGCTTATATTGTTTTTTAATTGTTTAGAGTCAACATAAAAATTGAAATACAAAATTAATTGCATAGCCTTATTAGCAGCTGCAATCAATAGCATCACAAGTATTCATTAGTTTCTGCTCCATCAAAAGGTTCCTGTCTCTGGACGATGTTTACCTCACAAACGTCACGTTGCTTGATCAGATTTTAGAACTGGAACTTTGTCATTAGGCTCGTTCCCACTACACTCACCCACCCAGTCTCCTCAGTTGTCTACCTGCTTCATTTCCCTCTGTTTTGCTCAGTCGGACCAACCGTGACTCATTTCTCTTTCATTCCGTCCCTGAATCTGTCCTCTCCCTCTCTCTCGGTGAACCGAATTGATCCACTGCACTCTATGAATGCATTAGCACAGATTAGCAAGGACGAGGTATGGAATAAAAGGAGGAAGAATTAAATTCATCCCACGTTGAATTTTTTCCCCCCCAATCCTCTGAGGTTCCCAATTAAGGAGCTCACCGGGGACCAGCGTGTTCTACCACATCTTTACAACCTGTCTGTCTGAAGGCGCTCAATATACACAGCTACAGGGTGGGAAGACAGAGAAGACGGCATTTGTAGAAACTTGCTCGCAGATACAGACACTCGAACACAGAAAGACTCCCGTCCCTGAGGCATGCCTACTCATGTACAGCACAAGCGTTATCTCTCTCCGCTAACTCTTCCTATTCGAAGCATCACAGCGAGATGAGAGGGCTGATGCAAACAACTGCAACAAATCGAGTCTAGTGACAAACAATACAGCAAAGAAGGAGCGTGTAATGCAAACGGCGTGGTGGGAGAAAAAGAAGGCGGCCCCTTCATAATTATTATCTCTTTTCCAGCAGATGCAACATCTGGAAAAACCATTTAAAGCCCGTGTGAGACTGCCAAAAGCAACCTGGACCAAAAAGACGATCGAGAGAGATCTGAGTAATTTTTTTCTTCACATGAAACATAGACGCTATAATCCCAGTGACTTCAATAAAAGTGATGGATGCTTGAGCCCATTATTTACACAAATGGGGCTTTTAATTGGTGTATAAATAAACATGCTGCCTGAAATAGCAGTGAGGCTGAACACACTTGAGCGCACTCAAGCACCCTTGCTATCGTGCACACCCACAAAAGACGACTAATTGGTTTTACGAGGGAGTGTGATTCTTTCGTATAAACACTCGTAACCTTCAGTCTGCCATGTCACCTCGCTCGTGCACGTGGTCCAGTGCGTCACCCTGAACAGGAAGCCACCACTTTATAGCACAACCTGTAATTGTTATATAGGTTTCAATCCTGGACCACCGGCATGGCAACTAACCAATCATGTTGCAGCAAATGTGCAGGAAGGTGCATGATGGTATCATTCTGCATCGATTCACAGGCTACAACAGCTAAACGCACTTGACTGAATTTCTAAAACACTGCACATGCAGATGCATATTTTTTTTATGAAACTGATAATATATTTCATGCGTCTAACAGAAGGGGCCTAGCAATGCCGACACACACCTCCTCTGAGGCACTGACCTCACAGTTTTCTCAGTATCTGGTTGAAGATGTTTGTTCAAGCAGCATTGTGACAATGATTGCTCCCAAAGCGTAGCACTCACTCCTGCATGTTCCATTCACACGCACGCACACACAAACAACAAGCAAAGGAACTAACTGCTGAGTCACAGCCTGTTGTCAACCAGTTGCTAAGGAAGTGACAAGCTATTTCCCACAATCGATTTTCCAAATGATTATTAGAACATTTGAGAGGTATGTATTGAAGAAATAATAGGGGGAAAAGTCTTTGTTATGTGCTTATTATGCAGCTAGAAACAGTGACATCATTGGATTTAAACTTTAAATGCTTTCATTAAATGTCTAAAATAGAAGAATATCTCATTTTAGGCTTATCACTGATGACTAATCTCACACTGTCAAGTATTTCTCAGCTTGACAAAAAAAAAAAAAGGCTGTCTGACACACTCCCTTTTCACCTAATGATTGTGATTTACACTTACAGAAAGTGCTCCTTTTTTCTACCTTCCTGCTCTTTCTAATTCTGTCCTGATCAGCTTTGCAACACTGCTCATTCGGAGCTTCATACTCAGCTGGGCATCACTCAAACTGTGTCGAGGAGGGTTGAGGTGAGTGCAAGGACTGTCTTCACACCACAATGAGCAGATTTTACCAGTAAGGATCAGTTCTCACACCAGTCTGGTAAAGCGAACCCTCACTGTGACCCCATTTCGCCAGCGACGCAGCTTCAAGGACGACCAGGGCTTTAATCGAAAATGAGTAACTACTGCTAAACAAGATTAGGAAATAAAATAGAGTTCAAATGAACAATTTGTCAAAGAGCCGAAACACAAGGAGAGTAGTCCCTGACTGGCTACTCTGGAGGACTGACCCCGTTATAACAGACAATAAATAAATATATTATAATTGTGGTCTCACAACTTGCTAAACTACCTGTTAAAATGTTCAACAATCATGACAGATGAAGGTATCCTCCATAGGATACAGGTTCCAAAAACACTTCAACACATCCCAAAAAATGGCTGCACAAGAAAACTCAAAAAACAACTCCCCTCCCAGACTCCTTCCCTCTTTAGGTAGTGATGACAACAGGCTAGCTATTAAACTGATAACTCACAATAATACAAATAATAAATAACACCAATATAACCATGGCATGAAGGAGGACGGTTCTCCAGTGTGCAGGACCTTCATGCAAAGAGCAGAACACATCTAGAAACACCCGTCTCTCTTACACCCGCCATCATCAAATGAACTTTTATAACCAGAATGTCAAGAGTACCAAAACTAATGTCAACAAATCAACCTCTTGGGACAGGCAGTACAGAAAATAGACACTTTTAATCTATACTTCTATTCTCAGCTATGTGTATGTAATTATCTCATTATTGTTTACAAATTGCCTTCTTTTTGCTGACACACACACAGAGATTACATGTGTTTGTTTAAACAAATCAGCTGGTTACATTTTCTATGCATTCACATTAATAACAAAAATAACAGATTTATTACTGGAACCTTTTTTCTTTTACATATAATCAGTTTGATCATGTAAAATAGGCCAACTTTATTTAGCTTTTAATAGTCAAGCAAAGTTTCACAATGAAGTACGTCAACATTGTTTATAAATCATAAATCCAATTAGGTGTCTCGTACAATTTAAAGCAAAATCTGCTTCCATCAATTTTATTCTATACAGTTTTCTATTTATAAACTGCAATGTGGTCAGGAAAATAAGTTGTATATTTATGTGCAGGCATTTCAACAGAACACTATCAAACTGTCACACTGTAATCCAGTAAAGCTGCAGCATTTTGACTCAAGGTTATCATAGCAGCCCACAGCCCACTAAAGGCGCGTGTTGTGAGCTTTGTGATGACGGAAGGAAAATAAAGGAGTGAGGAAATGTGGGTTTATAGTAACTAATAGCCTCGTTATGATAGGATCCCTATCAGGGGTTTTCCTCACTTCATGCAGGAAAACATTTTACATTTTGTCACCTCAAGAACTTACATAAACTCCAACCAAACCAAAATAACTGAACCTGTTTAACCACTACAAGCTAACATTAGCTCTAGCTGCTGCCTTGCTTGCAATGCTCATCAGCTAGCTACTAACGATCCTCGATGCTGGTGCTGAGCAAGTAGGACAAAGTGGTTTCTAAAGCCGTTTTTCTTCTTTCATTGAAAAATTCTCATGCAGAATGCAGGTTGGACTGCAGCAGTCAGGTTATGGTGAGAGAGCGAGCTGCAGATCCAAGTTTGTCTACAGCTTCATTTTCAGATGCAAGAATGCAATCAGCAACTTTCACACAGGCATTAGAGTCACCGCTGTTTAAAATAAACATCTAGAGCTATATGTAAGATCTAAAAATCTGGTCACAGAGAAATGCTGACTCGTGCTAGGAGGACAGATTTCTACAGGTCTGCTGTACTTTACCAGCACTAATACTCCAGGACATCACATATTTAAATGTTAAAAAGAAGCATTTCATTCAATGTTCCTGCATTTATAACAATATCACAATGAAGCACCCAAATAATAATTAATTACTAAATAAAAGAAGCAATCTCTTCAGTCCCACTGCAGCCTGTCATGAAGCGCTGTAATGACACATCAAACGAGTGATTACTCTGACTTAGCGCTGCGCATCTGATGACCATCAACACCAAACCTGGCTAAACCAGCACCTGTTGCTCGTTAGGGCTCATCAGAGATGACAGGAGAAAGAGGATGGTCAATAGCCACCTCTGCACATTCAATTGAGCCTTTAGATCTGGCATCATCAATATGCAACTTCAAAGCCCCCGGGAGAGCGTTGGAGAGGTGCGTCCATGTCTATGTTTGTTTGGTGTGTGTGTGTGTTTGAGTGCGTGTGCGGCTCATTAATCAGTTGTGTCCCCTGAGTGAATCGTGTCCATTCAGCCCCTTTTGTGCACAGAGCGAGGGGGAGACAAGAGGCCCATCTAGACATGAGATCACAGATTATACACTTAACGCTTCGCCAAGAGGGCTCAGCAGTGCGCAGGAGAGCAAAATTGAAAGAGAGCGAGGGGCAGAAAAAAAGGGAACAGGAGAGGGAGATGAGTGAGAGAAAAACAAACAAGAGAACGGACGGCGGTGTAAACTGCAAACGGGCAAAGGGAAGAGGTGTGTACACGGGAGAGAACGGTTATTAAAACGGATGCATTTGTGACGATGAACAGGAAAGATTGAGCAGAGGAGAAATTAAAAGTGAGGATGAACTGGCTCTTGTGCTTTTCTTATCAGGAAGGGTGAGCAACTTTATTGCCTGCAGCTTTACAATGTGCAGCAGAGGGTTTAGTGCTCCGCTGATGACCATAGCAAATCTCTGCAAAGATATGGATTATGCTGGAGCTAAACTGGCCACTAAACACTCAATAATCCGCATTCTGCTTCCTGCATGACCTCATTTCTCATAAACTGCATTGACAAGAGCAGCAGTTAATTTTATCACCAGTTTGGGTTCATAATCAGAATGACTTTCTTCTAATCTTGATTCTTTTTCTTAGCTTTGGATTAAAAAAACACAAGAGAAGTCGTCGCTTTTAGAATCGAGGTGGCGAGTGTCATTTTTTAAAAACCCGCCAACTTGTTTGCTAAGTTTGTAATAATCTGATAAGCAAATTTTACATGCTGCTCTTTTCTAATATACTGTATGTCTAAAGTTATATTTCAAACAGATTATAGTTTCCTTAATAGTAGACTTGTGATAACTTCAATTTAAATATATTTTTGATGCTTAAATGTGTGAATTTTGATATTTTCTTCATCATTTTAAATAAAAAAAGAGACGAATGGATGAGTTAAAAGAGGAGGAGGAATAAAAATGTTAGAGATCAAAGATAATGAGGTGAAAAAAGGCAGCATCTGTGCGTGCGTGTGCATGTGTCCGCCTTCCATCTCATCATAATCAATACTGACACGTTGACTGACTGTAGCCTCCAGACACGGGGGGGGGGGGGGGGGG